>JAHWXV010719611.1:0-11689 GCA_024586415.1 Phrixothrix hirtus | reverse complement strand
GAGTAGTTCACAAATGATGTCCCGACATTTTAACTACATACTTTTAACAACTAAATTGCTTTTGGTAGTTACAATGTACATTTTTGCAAATCATTCTAAGGCATACGTTTTGTTAACCATATATGACTCTGATAAGACGAGTTCTTTTACTCACATTATATATAAATATATGTATATATGTATGTATGTATGTACGTATATGATTAACTTCATATATGTATACGGTCATTGGGCGGTCCGTTGAATATGTACACAGATTGCAGGTTAGCCCGGTAGAACGCTGGTAGTCCCGATTCTGGGCTAACGAACGTATAGCACCGTATATCAGTAAAATTCAATAAAAAATGGCACATCCCACATTTTTACGCAGTTTTGTTTGAGATGACCGAACTACCATTAGCATATTGGTTATACACGACTTAGTTCATTAAGACTCACTGTAGAGGCGCTGGTTATAGACACCGCCCGCAATATATACTCCGAAAGTCATGAATATGGTTATATGATCTTGGTTGACCCGAAACTTGGCAACACTGCATTATACGATGAACATAAACCTTGAATGTGAAATTGAGATTTGTATACTGGCAGATATTGGTATGAAGTTTAGAAGTCTTACTTATATTATATCTCGAGTTGCCCACATAGGACTTACGCCAAATTCTTCGTAATTAATATATTAGCTTATTAGAGCTATTGTTATAACGAAAAACGCATTTTAAAAAATTTTTTTAAATTATTAAATCAACTTGCTTTTCTAATAATTTACATTATTTTGATAGACCTTTGTTCTTTTACTTTGTAATAGTTAAGAAATATGCTTTATTGATATAAACGCTTAAATATTTATAGTCTTCCTTAGGTCCTAAATAATTCGATTTCTTAGTTAAAAATCTGGTGTGAGACAACAGACGACTATCTCTTACACATTTAAAATTCAATTTAAATTTATTGATGTTAGTGACTTTCCTATACATCTAAATTGTAAACTCTAAAATTAATTTAAAAGCATAAATAACTCATCTATTTATAATTTCCTTTATACATGTACTAAGAGCTTTATAATTAAATTTTGAGCTCATTTAAAGCAAAAATAATTTACAGATTTAAATAAAAAGTAATGAAGTGTGTAAATAATACATACAAATAATTAAAATATTATTGTGATTTTATTTTGTGGGTGATAATTATAACGGCCACTCTTCCAAGTTACTCGCCAGACGAAACCTTGCTTAACTCTAGAGATTTTTCGCAATAACTCACTTCAATGAATTTTCTCAGAGAAACCAATTAGTTAATGTAATATAGCTTTATAGGTGCAAGAAACATGGCAGGTTTAAAAAATGATAGCCGTTTTCGAAAAAATTGCAAGAAACCTAAAAATCACAGGAATAAAGTGGCACTTCCGATCATTATATTTTAACGAAATTCTTACACAGAAGTGCTAAGGCGGCAATAAACTTATATATAAAATTTCACTTTTCTACAACGTTTGGTTTTCGAGGTATATCGACCACATACGTACACACACACGTACACACGCACAGACCAATTTCTAAAAACATGCTTTTCGGTATTCAGGGGATCTGAATATGTGTATTTCCGCTAAATACTCAACATCGAAAATTTAGACCGAAAACATGACTTTATACTATATACGTAAGAGAAAGTAAAAATTAAGATTTTATAATATCAAATCTTGTTGGACTTCCTTAATATTCAAAACAAAATTTTATAATTAACTAAATTAGTTTCGAACCTACAGAATAACATTTTAAATTTATCTTAGCAGTTAATTTTAGAATTTCATTTGGTACATCAAAGATACCCAGCTAAATAGTGTATTAAGAAAACGTTCAGTAAGTTGTTTTTACTGTTTTGTTTAAACAAAGAAACTTAACTATTGATGTCCTGATAATGATTAATAGGAGCCAACATAGAACAAAATTGGTTTCTGATTTTATTTGACCCATTCCAATAAAACAAATATTATGATGATATAATATTACATAACACATTACGTGTTAAAACGTTTGAAATCCACAAAAGTATTAAAAAGCTATTTGATATAATTCAAATAAGATGGTAGCGTTAACGAACATAACCATAAAATAACTTTCTCCTGATATATTAGAGCACAATGACAAATATTAAAAAAATAAATTTTTTGATACCAATTAGAGATATTTGTCTTATTGTTCTCCAACTTTTTGAATTAAAGTTTCCACTTCGTGCTTGTTAGGAGCAATTTGTTTAGAAATATGGTCTTTTAAACAATTTGTTATTGTGTTTCTCTACAGTTCAGTCCACTGAGTACGTTACATTCTTGGAAATAAACTTTATTTATAGGATTGTTTCATATGAAAGGTTAGTGCTCATGCACTTACTCGTTTCAGACTTAAAGCGTTCAAAGTGATTATTATTATCTTATTTCTTATATTTCCGGTATTACACTATTTTTACGGGAATACGCGTTTAATTGTGGCAATCCTTTTAATCACGCTTTTACGTTGTTTTACTACGTTTCAGGGCAACGTTACAAGTGGTGAAGAGGTTTTTTTATTTATTAAGTTCACTAGATAGGGATGGATGCCTACACTAAAATTGTGAAAAACAGGAATATGAAGGACAATATTTCGTAATTCAGTTAATGCTTAGGATTTAGAAGAACTTGTGAAAATATAAAAAATACGCATTACGCTTTTTGTAATTTGGGAGATAGGCCTCGTCGTCGGTGAGACTAGTATAAACAAACCAGGCTATCGAATTAAAATCCTCTTGTTTTGGAACTTGTATCATAGTGGCACTTCATTCGATCACTGGCGATCTGGATGTTGTTGCAAACTCTTTTGTGAATTTAGCTTAGTTCTTTTTAAGACCTACAGCATATGCATTTACGGCAACCTCTTCCTCCCAGGCTTGCAGCTGAACTCCAAATCATACGGTAATTTAATTTCATGCTCAAACAACACTCTAGATTGTAACGCACAGCCTTCGGTGCCTCCGATCCTACTCTTGACGGTACTAAGTCTGTGTACAAAGCCACAGGTAGTTATCAGAAAGAGAGTGGATCCAGGAGTTGAAACAGATAGTAGGGTATATGTTAAACGTATCGTGTGAATCCTTCTTTAAAGTGATTTGGAGCGTATTAACACCCATCAAGTGAACAGTATTGTTTCCTTGGCCTCGATCAACGCTCTTCCAGCTATAATGCCACTACGAATATATATCTTGTTGGTTTCTAAAATTCCTATACAACCTACCCGGAAGTCTCCATCCTGTTGGCCCATAACTATTATTTAGCTGCTGGGCGGAAATGTAACTTCTTCTGCTAGTACTATTTTTATTGCATCGTCATTCCTTTAATTCATGGATATCTTTTCGTCGCCAACTCATATAATGTAATTTTTAAAACTCAATACCCTCCATACCCAATATAACAGGTTCCTCAATATCAGCTACTAGCACGCAATGCTTTAAATTTCTACAACCAATCTCAATATCTGTAATAATTTCACCATGAACGGTTGTATGGTTTCCTGTAGCTGTACATAATCACAGCAGTGACGTCAGTAATCTTCCATTACCAATAACGCTTAGTTTTACTATGTTTTTGTTGCCCCTGTATACAACAGCATTTGGCAATTCCTTCCTGCGGTTGTTCCATTATTGCAAAGACTATCGGGTTTGTTTTAAAGGTGCAACTTGGATGGTGACTTTCTGGTGTTTTATATTATCAGCAGGATTGCCCATAGATTTTTGACAATTTCTCTGTATATGCCGCTATTTGTCGCACTTCCTGGATCGTAGTTTATGTCCTGTTGGCTCTTGCATCGCAAGTAATCTTAACACTATCTCTTCTAAAGTCTCAGCACTAGCTTTATCTCCTTCAATGGCTCGCACACTAACTTGGCCCTTAGATGCTTGTTTGGCCGCTTCGAATTCCAATACGTGAACCAATGCACTAGCAAGATCACGCGGACGAGCTAATATAAGCACTTGTTGTGTTTTAGAATCCCTAAGACCATCGACAAGTGTTTGCATCACAATTTGTTCAAAAAACGTTCTGGAGCCATTGTGTATGCTAATCTTACTAGCCGCCCAATTTCAGTTTTGAATTCTTGGAGGTTTTCTTCAAACATCTGTACACGATTTCTTAACTGGACACAGTGTAACTGTTTCAGATATTTATGTTCATATCGCATTTCCAATCGTGAAACAAGGTAATCATAGTTATTCTGTAGATCGTCCGGTATTATTTATAGAATGTCTAAAGCATTCCCACGTAGAGCCACTATTAAGGCAGTTACCTTGTCTTCAATGGTCCATCCATTTGATGTTGCGGCTGCCACGAGCTGTTTATGCTAATTGGCCCAAGATGTCTTCCCATCATACGTGGGTTCTTTAACGTGTCTTCTAGTACTTAACATGCCATTTTCAATAACAGGCAAATGTTCCACTTGCTGCACATTCACTCCCGTTATCTGTTCATGAGTAGAAACCACTTCCTTCTTAGCCATGTTGACTTCTTTATTTACGGTAGACAGAATATTCTTTTGATGTAGTTCGTTTCACTTCTTAGTTACTTCCTCATATTTTGTTGATATGTCATTCGTAACGTCTTCTATTTCTTTTTTTAGCTATTGTAGTTTAATTTCACTTAATTTAAATTCTTCTTTCAATGCAATTTTCTTGATTTAATTTCCTCCTTCGATTCATTTTGATTTGAATTTATCGATCCCATTTCCTCTCTTAATTTGTTTGTAGTTTCTTCTTTTAGTGCATTTCGACTTGATTCAATTTGATCCTGTAGTTTATTTTGATTTGCATTAATCGACAACGTTCCTCCTTTAATTCATTTGTACTCCCTTCGTGCAATTTATTTTGGTTTGAATTTATCGACACCATTTTTTTGTAGTTTAGTTTGATTGGGTTCCATTTTTTCTTGATTGGAATTAATTTTATCTTGCATCTTTTGCAAAATTTCCATCAATGCCTCAATATTTTATTTTTCGGTTCCCCTTGTTACTGGCATATAAAAAAAATAACTAACACTAGTTTTTAATTAATAATAGTCTATGAATTCAGCTTTCAAAACAAGTCCCACACTTGGTACCAATGTAACGAAGCTAGTCAATTGTTATGAAATGTTTATTTATATTCACTAATAATAGGATGATTTATAAACATTTATTTATTTAAGTATTTACTACATAAGACACTAACATCAAAAACTTTTATTTCTATTTATGGATATTTATATTTATATGTATCTCAGTAATGAACAGTACAAGATTCTAATTGAAACTAAAACTAAGGAAATTTACTCTCCTATTTATATAACTAGGAAAATGATCCAGAAGGAAGGAAAGATCTAGAATTAAATACTCATAATAAGGATGTAATTGTAATACTATGACTCATTGCTGATCTCAAATTTAATGGACAGATGTCCATTACTGTGCTGAGTTATTTGTAATTGCATCATCTATTCTATCTTAACTATAAGGAATGTAATGGATTATGCTAGAATGTTCCACTCGGTTTTCATTGTCCCTAATTTCTATTACAATATGTATGCGTACATAATTTGATTTTTGGAATCAATTTAGGATTACAGATGAGAACCAACATAAAAATAAAATTCTTTTCATATTTCAACAATTAGCAAAGTAATTTTTGCAGTTTACAACGTATCATGAATTTCTATACGTATTTTCATTTCTTAGCTTATTTTCAAATGTTAATGCATGCAGAAAACTATATTTGGATACATAATACATATAGGGCGTCCCACCGGGAACCGCATCGACTTATATGTAGAAAACTATAGATAGCAAAATTTTGAAAATTTGCCAGTATACTAACGTCGACGGGAGAAATCCGGCTAAAATATTTTCAGAGTAGTGGCACTTCCTGTCATACCGGAAGTAAGTATGAATTTGCTTATTTTAAATTGAATACTCTACATATTTTTATATTTTTCGATTCTACGCAATATTCTAGGCAAATTTCATGTATCATGTCGTATATATAAGTCCAAGTCTTTTTGGCATATTTGAGTTTTTCTGTCAAAAATGATGTTTGCAGGACCTAAAAGAATTATCAATTTTTCCTACAAGGAAGCCTTTATTATTTAATTTGAGTTATATTACTTATTTAAAATGTCTTATTTTAATGGATTTTTTATAGTATTTTGATAACTATTAATACGGGGTGTTCACAAAATGGGATTAAAAATGAAATAGAGGAAATTGCTAAAAATTCAATTTTTTTAAACTCACGACTTAAATTTGTAAATTCATTCCTCACTTACTGCATGCAATCTTCCAAAGTTGTTATGGAAGTTTTATACACTCGATCCTTAATTGTACCCCAAATAAGAAAATTGAGCACTGAAAGATCTGGGAAGCGGGGTGGTTATGGCTTCTGCTTTTGCGGATATCGAATGGCAAATGTGCCACATGTTCTTGATGTAGGTTTATCACATTCTCTATAAATAATAAATAAGTTTAAATAATCTTTGTATAATTTAAGCACCTCAGCATGATTGTTAATAATTTTCAAATGGTAAATACATTTCTTTAGCATTTGATTGTTTTTCAACGCCATCACAGCGAACCAAGACCAAAATATCATACTCAAATAAAAATATAACTTAACGACAAATTCCCAGCAAAATCGCAATATAAAAATATTAAATTGGCAATATTTCGAAAACTACAAATTTTCGGAATAGACAACCTTACATAAACTTACCTTTATTTTTAATTCTAAATAAGATAAAATTTCAGGGATTCCATTTGAAAAAATTGATTTTAGCAGTTTTCTCTATTTCATCTTTAATCTCATTTTTTGAACACATTGTATTAATAGTTGTCAAAATACTATAAAGGATTTATTCAAGTAGGTCCTTTTCAACAAGGAATCCAATCTAAATTAAATAATAAAGTTTTCCTTATAGGAAAAATTCATAATTCTTTTAGAACATGCAAACGTCATTTTTGATATGAAACTTAAATATGTCAAAAACGGTTGGACCTGGATATAGGACATGATACATGACATCTGCCTAGTATCTTGCGGAAAATTGGAAAATATGAAAATATATGGGGTGTTCTATTTAAAGTACGCAAGTTGATACTTACTTCCACTATGACCGGAAGTGCCACCATCCTAAAAATATTTTAATCGGATTGTGTCCATCGACCTTAGTATACCGATAAATATTCTAAATTTTCGTATCTACAGTTTTCTATATATAGATCGATGCGGTTCCCAGTGGGACGCCCTGTATATGTGGGTATGTATATTTACAATTGAAAATTCATCATAAATACTTATTGATTAGACATTATTAATACATTTAACAATTTAATTGATTAGAATATCTTTTTCAAAGAACAAACTAACGTAACTTGCTCTACCTACATATGATTATAATTCGACATTGTATCTTCATAGGAACAGTGGATCTTGGTGAGATACTTTATGGGTGATTAAAATATCAAGTTTTATTGTTAACCTTATTTACTAACACTTTTACCGCACGTAATTAATATACATATATTCTTTTCTACGTCAAGTAATTAATTTACATACGTCTGTCACAGTTAGAGTTCTCGTTATTTTACAAGCGCGAAAATTCAAAATATTGGCATTACACCTTTAGATTGAAAACAAAATGATATCTGTAAATTTTCACATGAATGACACCATGATTCTATTATTTAAAATTGATTCTAAAGGAGTATCTGGGGAAATATTGCTTATACTTGTTTAATTTAGGATGGTATTTATTGCTCTATCACTTATTGAATCTCTAAGTAAGCACTACGTTTACTATGGAAGCGATTGGGTTACATTTTAAACATTAAATGTATATATGAATAGCAAAATTGTATATAATAAGAAAATTGTTTTAAACTATTTTATATAACGTTTATATAATGTTAATTAAATGCATTGTGATAATAAAATGAAAACTCGGTAATTTTATTTATATAATGTTAATTAAATGCATTGTGATAATAAAATGAAAACTCGATAATTATTATTTAACGTTACATACAGAATGGAACAAATATATCAATTTCAATTTAAAATGTAATTATGTATAAAGTGAATTTCAAAATTGATTAAATTCCAATTTGCTACTGCATAGAAACTTGTGTACATGTATTCCGTAAAACAATAAACTTCGATTTTTAATCAAGTTACGCAATGGTTTTCATTTTATCTATTAATGACTTCCTCGTGTAAATTGTATCTAGTATTCTTAAGGTAAAATCGTTTAGAAGATATAACTTTACATTGGTTGATTTGGTATAAAACGTAATTTAAAAACTGAAAAGAATAAGTTTTATATAGGATGCAACTGGAATAAAATGTGATATTTAATATACATGTAAACGATATCAAAACAAAGAAAATTTGTAAAATGTTTGAACCTGATTCACAGAAACTTTATAAAATTTTCAAGTAAGAAATTATCCTAAATATGGTCCTAGTTAGCTTATATTCTACCACTGAAAAGAAGTTTAGATTGTTCTTAAATTTCAAAATTTTAAAAAATAGCGCTAATATTGTTTTAAAAATGTGGATTTAGATAAAAAAGGAACAGAAGACAAAAATTCTAAATAATAACCGTGCGTGTTCATTTTATATTTAAAGAAAATTAATGACATTTCATATCTTGTGTAACCGGATGGACCCAAGTATTGACTTGACTTATGTAGAATTTAGAAAAAGAACAAAAAATGTGTAGCAGTGGGAGAAAAAGTATAAATAATTTCATATGATTTGTTACGAGTATTATGTTTTATGGCTGCATTAATGAATAAAGGGCGTCGTTGGTTCACAAGAAAAGTGACAACCCCAAAATTAATATTTTGTAGATAAATATGAAAATCGATTGTGCATAATATCCTTTATTAGTAGAAAAAATGTCACAAAAATATTTCGTAAATTACTCCATCCAGGGAAATGGATAACATTTTGTAATTTATCCTTACACAACAATCATCGAGAAAAACGTCATAATTTAAACAGGGAATGAATGTTTCTAATTTGAGCATTACATGTATAACAATATCTGAAAATGTTATTGTATTCTATGTTACAAAATAACATAACTTTTATAACCAAAGAAAAATTGAAATTTAATGTGCTATTCGTATTACAAATTTGTATTGCAGATAAACTTATTAAAATTGCTCTCCTAAAAAATGATGAATTTTGAGTTGTCACTTTTCTTGTTAACCAACGGTGCGCTTCCATGAATTCTGTAGCATTACTTTAACGACAAAAATCTGCACTTTGAGATTCAATGTACAAGTTTTATATCATTTTATAAAGTTTTTCCCTACCTGTAAAGATAAAGTAAATTCATTCTTGACATAATTTTAAATTTTCTGATTTTGGATCCCCATGAATTATATCAAAATTCCGAGTGTGTCTAAGGGCTTTTTAGAAAACGCGATTCTTTTTATGAACGAAAAACAAAATAGCTTACAAGTATAGTTAGGTCGGTCCACGCACACATTGTATATATTAGATAATAATATTAATTACATTTACCTAGTAACTTTCGTACTATATTTCACTAAAGAATTTGTCTAATACAGTGTTATGCTACAGGAGATGCTTATTATGATGTATTGTAGATCAATTCCGCGAAACGTCCCTGAATTTAAAAGTTACTTCATCATCGATCCTACGCTTGATTAGGAAATTTGAAGATACTGGCAAAATGGAGGACGCAAAGTTTATAACGAGGAAGATGTACATTCATTATAGTTTTTTAATTTTCAAGAAATAATTTACAAAAAATCTAGTGTGAGACAACACACGACTTCTTCTTACTTATATAGATATGCAGATACTCTTCACTAGTGATTAAATTATTATTTAAATATATTTTGGAAATGATAATTGTAACGGTCACCTATCCCAGTTTCTGAAACCGCGAAAGGCTGCTTAACTCCAAAAATTTTCTCTGATAACTTGCTTCAACGCCTTTCTTCAGAGAAACTGTTAAGTTCACGTAAAACAGCATTGAAGACGTAATAACCGGTTTTATGGATAATTTTCTGAGAAACTGTCTTAATTAAATGAAAGGAGATTAAATGTCTAAGAAGTGCAATAAACTTAAAAAAAATTGTCGTAGCCGATTTCGAGAAAATCGCGAAAAACCAAAAAATAACAAGAGTAGAGTGGCACTTCCGGTTATCCCATTTTAGTGAAATAGTTGCTATCACGTGTCCTAGTGGATATAAATTTAAATGTAAAATCTTATTTGTATTCGACTCACATGCACTTAAACGCGCACGCGCTCGCGCTCGCACGCACTCGCACGCACTCACGTGCGCACGTATGGCGCACGCATATGCACGCGCATGCACGCATGCACAAACGTACGCACGCGCGCACTCACACCTGCACTCACGCACTCACGCACGCACTCACGTACACACACACACACACACACACACACACAGACCTATTCCCAAAAACATGATTTTCGTACTCAGAGGACCCGAAAACGTATATTTACGCTAAAACTTCAATATCAAAGTTTTTGGACGAAAATAATACTTTGTCTGATACCTATATTTCATACAGGTAAGAGAAAGTAAAGAGGGAAGAAACAAATTTTATCAAATCCCATTTACAAAATAGTTACAAATTAAATAAAGTAAAATTCAGGTATTGCTTGGAGGTGATAATAAAATTTCGAATCTTGCTTATGAATGGAGAACAAAATTGGAGAACACAGATTTTACATAAATGTCGTTTAAGGTGAGGAAAGTAAATTTTTTACGAATCGCGTAGATTGCAAAATAACAAATATTGATACGAACAAATCCATATTTTGGAATTTCAACTAATACTATTAGAAGATTAATGTAGTTGTAAAGTTAGTTATGCTTTGTTAACTGTTTAAAATTATAAGGAGAATAGTTAAAAATATTTAAATTTGTTTTGTACGTTTTCATATTTTTAAACCAAACTGATCACTATTTATTAGAATTTATTTTTGCCTAATATTTGAACTTGTGTATAATATCAAATAGCTAGTTGTTTCCAGGATTAAAAGTGAAAAGTTGCAAACTCTGCGCAAGCACAATGCTTGATATTGGATAACTGACAATCGAGGTCTTTTGTCGATTTACAATCGGGTGCAATTTAAAAGCATTGTTTAATCTGGTAATAAGATTTGTGAAATTTAATTGTAATTATAGAATATTTATTTTACAAGTAATACTCGTAATTAACTGTTGCTACCATAGCCAGTATACAGGGCGATTACTGAGTAATGACGACCCTGAATGTGCCAAACAGGCAACCCAATTTACACTTTCATAGGTTGCTATTCCAATACAAAAATATATATACCTAATTTATCATATTTCCAACTGTCAATAATTAAGTTGTAATATTTAAACTACTACGAGTATAATGAACTACTAGAAAAATTGGTATTCACCTTAAACGTTATTTGAAAGCATAAATATTATATTAGTCAAGCAAGCGTTCGTAGTATTCCAAACTTCCTAGTCATTAAACTTGAATTTTATTGTCCAGTTGTATTCATTTATTAGAAGATGTATTCAAATAACGAAAAGACTGATATGATTTTAATTTTTGGTGAATGCCGGAAAAATGCCGTTACTGCCGCAAATTTGTA
>JAHWXV010719581.1:0-10554 GCA_024586415.1 Phrixothrix hirtus | reverse complement strand
TACCTAATTATTTGTTAAATTATAGTGTTATAATTTCACCGATCTTTCTTTTTTCCTAATCGATTTTTCTCTAGGTTTCTATAGGTCTGCAGTATCAGAATCCGAGTCGACGCTGTAAGTGAACTTGGTATAAGAGAACATTTTGTCGTTCGGGTGTTCTTTGAGTTTTCCTTTTTTTTTTTATAGTGTACTATCTTATTTTATTTTTAACTTAAGCCGACTTTGACGTCACCTAAACCGAGAAGAGACCAACCGTGAAGACTCAACAACTTTACACCTACACCAATTACACCATACCCCCGCTACTCTACCGCATAGCTACTGAACTAGAATCCGTGGCAACTAACATACTAAACATGTTTTCAAATGGACAAAAAGCGTTGGAAGCGCCACCTGTGGTACAAATTGGCATCTTACTATTTTAGAAATGGAGTGGCATGACCATAGTATATTAATAGATCATGATATAACCTAGCAAAAATAATAAATGGCAATTACGTTTTACACATATTTCTGTGAAGTCGCCATTTTTATCATTTCAATGACCTTGAAGTTTCATAATTTAAAAAATTCACTGTAGAATGAAGACATGCGTAGATCATTAGAAAGTAATTATTTTAGGGCAGCTTTAAGGTAGTAACTTCAAGTATGGCCGATGTGCATACGCACTAATTTTCGGTCTGTGACGTTTCTGTATTCGTAGGTAATTATTCCATGCTAGATATGAATAGTTCTTTTTATTTTTGAACTAAAACTTAAATTAGTAGGCAGCCTTGATAGACGTTTTGAAATATTTGTTTATTATAAGTTTTTATTCAAATGACATTTTAAAATAGAAATATCAATGTGTATTTGTGATTTATTTTGAGAATAATTGCGTAATTGGTTGAACATTTTAATTGGGATAACACAGGTATGTAAAGTAGTAATAGAAATATAGAATAGGAGTTTTTGAATATTGCCGCCCTAAATTGCGTTAATTTCAGTTTGCAGCACTAGATTATGTTCGAAGTTCATTTATTAAAACTTCCAATATATTTCTAATATGGAATATCTCATTTCTATAATTTAACAAAATTCAAAACTCTGAGATTTTAGTTGATGCACTGTTAGATCCGAAATTTATTTGTTTTGCCACTATTTTTAGTTACAAATTTCGCCCTACAAAATCTATCAACATGCAAATGCAGCAAACTTGTTTTTATGTATAAATCATATTGAGTACAGTTATTAATAGCAAAATAATAAAAAAACCATCATTTTGGAGTTTGTTAAAAAGTACGTTGTCGCAGATTAATTAGGTTTGATTTGTTTTGAGAAATAAAAATATTTTTGTGTAGCACAACTTACATTTAATGATCAGAAAATTTAGTGTGGAGAAGATGTCAATATAACAAAAATTTAGTAAAAATTATAGAAATGAGATACAGTATAGGTCAAGTCGAACGTAATCTTCAAATTAGTTAAAAAATCGTCCAAAATAGAAAAATACAATATAATAGATATAATAAACATAATAAATTGTGGTCTCTGTAATAACGTGACTGTAAACACCATAAACTTGATATATTTATCAGTTGTGCTTTCTACCACATGATCCAAAAAAATTTTGATCTAATTATTATGTATCAAGTGCATGTACCGGCTACATTTAACGAAATCTTTTACTTCCAAACAATACCGCAATTACAAACAGTTTTAAAAAATAGTCATACGTCAAAACGGTATTATAGTTATTTCATCAAAAAGGAAACCGACGAAAAACAACATTGAATAAGTTCAATTATATTGTACAAGTTTTGAATTTGTACATGGAATAAACGTAACGAATGGAACCCAAAGAAAGGTACCGTAGCAAATAGATGGCGCTAATTTTCGTAAAATTGTTTGGTAATTGACTATAATCTTGCACAAAAATCTGTAGCTGCACAATTTATTTCCAGCAGGTTTACCGTAATGTACGCAAGTTTGAATATGTATACGCACATAGATATTCGTAAAAAATTCTTCTCTTCGGATTATTTTATATACTAATTTCTTCTTATTTAACGATATGATTGTGCTGTCATCTATCTTTCACCTTAGTAACTAAAATGTTTGTGTATGACAAGTTAACTTGTTTGTTGTTGTTTGTTTGCTGAGACTTCGGGATGCAGAATACGCATCGCCCCTTGGACTAGAATACCTACTAGAATTTTGCTGACTTTGGAGAAGTTCCACCGCCATGTGCCAAACATAAAATTAGCACGGGAGCGACGATTTTACTTTCTTATTCGTGAAGAAGGCATGTATTTAAAATTTTTTCCATTGAAAAATTTACCCGCCTCGCTCGGGTTTGAACCCCATCCTTTGGATGCAGAAGCAAACATGCTAACTGCTACACCAATCGGAGCCGGCACAAGCTATTTACTAAACACCTCTTCCCATAGCATAAATTCAACGGTAAAAGTAAAAGAGCAACCGTCGTCGAGGTCAACAACGGAGGAATGTTACATAATATTTTAATGACGGTAAGTTTTCAACGTGCATATCATTGATTCAATTAATGACGGAGTAACCGAATATGGTCATGTATAGAATTTCTGCATGTTGGAATTACTCTGTCTATTTAGTAATTGATACTAGGCAAATTAATTCATTGTTAATGATATTTTAAAACATAACGTCGTATTAGTATTACTGTTACCCGAAAAGTGAACCTCTTGAGAGGCGATGCGCCAAGATATTTATACCGTGTCATCTTTGTCCTGATGGTATTTGGCGCCGTATGAATACGCCTCCTTTTACTTATACGAAGAATTGGTTAGAACTCCTTTTGACGGTTTCCGACATCTTCATATGCTCCTAGTCTGGCGAGAACTGGATTGAAGCTAGCATGAAAGAAATTATACTAATTAACGGTATGTTTATGGATATGAAGGGTGTAAATGCTCAGGTTTACGTCGATCTGCAAATTCCTCA
This sequence comes from Phrixothrix hirtus, assembly GCA_024586415.1. NCBI lineage: Eukaryota > Metazoa > Arthropoda > Insecta > Coleoptera > Phengodidae > Phrixothrix > Phrixothrix hirtus. The sequence goes on along the minus strand of JAHWXV010719581.1, from coordinate 7,593 downwards.
TCAACCACAGAACATCTGTAGTCACTTTTTTGAACGACTTACAATTTGCTAATTATGGACCTCGCTGGATACCCCCAACACAGTTTCCGTGTATCCCATTGTCAAACGAATGATCGGCGTGTAGAGTCAAACCTTGTTTGTTAAGGAGATTTTAACAAACTAGCATTTTCGTGCGATATGCAAAAGTCGATACGTTGTCTGTGTCTTTCGGGAGTCGAATGTAACACTCCCAAGCAATCGCAATGTCAAACATTTCAATTTATTAGTTTGGGCGTGCCTACTTACGTGTAAAGAACTTTCCGCCCCCTTTTCCGCGTTGACGTCTATTGTGTTCTTTCGGAATCACATTCCTAGCATAAAACCAGTTACTTAGAGTTAACGGACGGCCAGATTAGGATTTCGATACGCGTAGCGTATTCCTCGGTTGCAAAGTTGACCCCTCTGGCATGCTTCTAAACGATCTATCCTTAAGATAGGATGCATTCAGCTAGACTAGCTTTCAAGGAAAGTTTGAGAGCAACATTTTGAGCAGCAATTCCCGGTACCCATTTTTATCTAATGTCTTAACGATGCCCAGAAAAACAGCGTCAGTGATATCTTTGAAGAAAAATTCCTAGGTTGTCTCTTCGAAGTCGAAGTACCTAGAAGTAGTGCTTTGTTCTTGTCTTAAGCTCAATTTCTCTCCAGGAATGATCTTGGCCTTGTGACATCACTATTAAAAGTGGCCAAATCTGGACGTTTCTGACGCTGGACTGATCTTATGCGTCGTCAAGGCGATTTGACTTTGACAACAAGGCACAGAACGTCCTTGATGTTGAAGAATTGCTTCATCTCCTCAGTCTTGGTCAGTACCGCCAATAACAGAGGTATGTAAGCCACCTCGCATACGATGCACAGAGAGCATCGGAAACCCGCGTTGTTTTAGTTTCTCGGTGATTTACTTTGCAAGCATAGTCTCCAGGATACCCCGGATAATAAACTTTAAAGGCTTTTCATTTTCCAACCTGAACATATTGAAGAGAATATTCTCCTCCATAAAGTCCAAGAAGACATTCTGGGTCCTTATGACGGTCAAGAAGTTTATCTTCGGGGGTTGAAATTCGCCGTAAGATTCACCTTTACAAATTACGACTAGAGGAATTTTCTCCTTGGACATTTGGATGCTCGCGATGTGAGGTTACCGAAGGTATTGGATACGAGCTCGGCTGTAACAAGTGATTCGAGCGCATCAAAACGGTTTCCCAGTTTTGCTGGTGAAAGCGATGCATTCGGAGGCATTCTTTTTCTACCTTTTCGGTGGGAAACAGGGATAAACTTCCTCGCATTCAACTCCTCCTGTTGCGGTAGGCCTTTATCTCTTTCAAAATGAGGGAGATCGTCGCATATGACACGCTAATGGTCACCTACACAACTGAAACCAGGTGTGGGATGATCTCCTCATGGCCAATGTTGTCTTCGCCAGTAATTTCATTGAGAGCACGGTAACATTCAGCCTGCTAGAGCAGTTGCTTGTATTCAGCTTCAGTGATGAGCAACCAGATGATGTTTTCATCTTCGTGTGCTGGAAAATACTGCAATATAATTCTAAAGTGGCGCTAAAAAGTATTACAGGCATGATTCTTTGCTAAAAAACACAGGCTACTTGCTCTGGCTTCTTCACAGGGTCGCCTTCAAAGCGAGTACTGGAATGTGTAGAAGTGTAGGCTTTCTGTTTTGCTTTGTAATAATCCGAGGGTGTTACCATCTCCCTATCCCTGGAAAAATTCTTTAATCTCTGTCACCCAAATAGGTTGCCAAACATTTATATCACCGTCGCTTTGCTCTCAATACCAACCTAGTCTCTCTCACTGATAATAATATGCTGGTAATGTAGCTAGCTCCTTAGGAATATGACGCGATGAGGTCTCTGTAACACGACAAAGGCGCTATAAAATCTAGCGTTGTAGTTTTAAAATGATCTCAAGTGCAGCGTTATTACCAATAATTTGAACAATGAATAGAGAAAGGACAATACCACTTTTCAAACTTAAGTAAACTTTCTCCAGTGCCATACATAGAACATACCATGATAGAGTTTGTGAAAAATCTCATGGATGGTGGCAAAATACGTCCAGTTGCATAAAGTAACACGACCTTGACCTCAAATATCAATACTAATTCTGAAAAGTCGAGTCATTAGACGTAAACTTGGTTTCGTCGACACCATCTGTGAAAGTTTTAGCGAACCCTATCTCCGTTCATATTTGAGTGAGCACTTCTTTTTTGGCTAAGGTTCTCATGAATTTGAATCTCAGCTAATAGACAAGTAATAAACTGAAGCTGAACCTGACTGTACTCAGCTAATGTATACACAGCTGAATCAATGTCGCCTAAGAATCGATTTGGGCTTTAAAACGATCGAATATTTTAAGAATTTTATATTTTTGAATAAACAGGGATTTTGAAATATGACTCAAGTTTAATTTTAATAAAATGACACATATGAAATGCAACATAATATGAGGGCTCCAAAACAAAAAACTGTCATACTGTGTCATCAAGATGAATCCACTAATGCTTGTTGTCAGTATCCACCTTAATAACCATTCATAAATTTTCTACTGCTTATTTCCTACGCATTCCAAGTCCTGTTTTCTACGTCGAATGCTATACGTGCCATATTGACGTGCGCATAATCTAAGAAATTTCCTATTGTTTACTTTTTGGCGTAGTGACCCTTGGTAATATTTGAATATGTCAAAACCATTTGAGTTGATAATGGCGTTCTTTTTAACACCGAATATATTATTTTAAAAGGTTGGTATCATTCATAATTAACCTTATAAACGAATGAAATGAAATAGAAAATTGATAAAACGTCTACATTCTAGCGTTAAAACGTCAACGTCACCAACTATCATAAAAATCCCTAAATCAATTATATGACAAAAAAATGCGTTTTTCCTTAATTTAAGCATAAGGCATTTTATCACATTCGTTCTTTAGAAAACTCACTGTTACGAGGCTCGTTTTCTAAACTTGAACTTGTGTGACCTAAACTTGTCTTATGAAACTTGTTCTTTAATATACTATTATTTATTTGCGTATCGAAATAAGCTTATTACAAAACTTATTTGAGTTTCATTATATTATGACCTTCTTTCTGAGAGGTTGGTAGCATTAACAACTAACTTTATTAAACGTCAACATTATATAGAAAACTGTCAAATTTGCATATTCAAATGACAAAACTTTAGTGTCACCAACTATCACAAAATTCCCTAAATTGATTATATGTTAACATAATGCGCTTTTTTCTAAATTTTAAGCTATACACATGCAAATTGATCAAATAATATAAAAAAAAACTGTTTTATAAGATGTTTTATCGCACAATACTTAACTTAAGACTGACCATAGAAATTGTGCAACTGATCCTTAGTTACACCTTAAAAATATGCGTTACTAAATGTTTCTACTGAATAATTAAAAACTCGAACAATGTTAGAGGCGATTTATTTTATTTGTGGTTCCGCGTTAAACCGTGATTTTAATTATAAATCGAAGTAGATAATTTAAATCGCATATTTCATTAGTATATTTCCTATTTAGACGTTGAAAACGTTTTCAGATAGAAGTAGGAAAGAACCGAATGTCATTTACTGTGGGGAACCTCGTAAAAATCAAATTTTAGGAAGTAAGAATGTCAGCCGAAAATATTCAACAAGAAATAGCCAAATTAAAAGCACGGTATATTTTGCATTTGGTTATAATGACGAAAATTAAGGAAATTTTTTTCAGCTATGGCGACGGCGATCCCGCTAACGAAATTGGAGATTACGACCCACATATGCACAGGAATGTAAAATACGCTACCACGTAAGTTTACTTTTATAATAAATTATTTCATCGTTGGTATAGCTACTATAATTTCTTATTCTCTTGCTGAATAATTGCTTCAACTGTGTTGAAAATAAAGTTATCGACGCCATTTTTTGCTAATATAAAAGGTGTTCCATTAATGCCGCCGATTTTGAAAATTCAATAAATCAGTCAAGTAAAATCTCCCATTTATGCTTAAAATACAATGCATGTGCACTGCTTCTGATAATTATCGATAAATCTCGTATTAATGTTTGGCTCATTGTATTGAATGATGCGTATAATTTCCCCTTAGATTCTGGAATTGTGCGTGGTTTGTTGGTATATACCGATGATTTCACAAACCCTTATATGAAGAAATTGCGAGGTCTGATCACCATACACCAAAATCACTCGTTGTGGGAATTTTTTCGTGGAGTAAAGTAAACGTTTCGTACAAAGCGTAACATGTTGTTCCGTCTTCATAGAACCATAAATTGTCGTTGTCCTCATCTTTGAGTGGAGGCTTCAACCATTTCCCATTAGTGGTACCTGCAGTTCTTTCATAATCTTTAAAGAAAAACGGCCATATCACACCACCTGCTAAAAATTAGCACTATACAGTTATTTTCAGTTTCTGGATTATATGGGGATTTTCATTTCCCCAACTAGACAAGCCCTCACAAGTGAAAGCGGTTCTCGTCACTGAAAATGATTTCCTTACGCTTTCATTGGTCGGTACGCTTAAATCGCATGCAAAATTCGATGTAACAAAATTGTCAGAATTTTCAACTGCTGCGAACGTCAACGAAACGATTTTCCCAGATTTACAACGACACTGGTTTGAACAAAAGCAATGCGTTGTTGTGTCTAATCAGAATAATTCGTCCCACGAGATTCACCGTTCCCACTAAAGCAGTTGTCTGAAACTTCGTCATTAGTCGACGAACGGTAGACTCGTTGGGTACTTCATTGCTCCCTCTTTGGTAAAATGTCTTGACAATAAGAACGTATTACTCAGTTGTAAACTGCTCCATAACAAAAACAAACTGGTTATAAAGGAAGACAATCGAAGCTAAATTAATCGGAGTGACAAAAGGTGTCAACATGAAAACAGCGTGCCAGCCAACTTTATAATAAAAAAAATGGCACTCAAATCAACTTCAGCATACTTATGCAATTTGCTACATTTATATGACAAATAAATAGCGTTCCAAAAAACACCACGCAACAGCTTTATACTTTTGGCACTGCTAGACTCTAATGCCTATCGCGTAGACGGTCATTTATTTCTTGATACCAGCTTTCTTATATTTGCATTACATGGTCATCTATTCCCAAATGTTTTTTTCGTGCATAATAGATGTCTAATTGTGTGAAGAATAAGACAGTTCTTTATAGTTCGTTCCAAATAAGAATAAAGTACATGGCGTTTTAGTGCAAGGTAAAGTTAAGCAGTGGAATGAATTATTAGCATAACGTAATCACACATTTCTAATATATTTTATGTTTAATGTTCTTTTTGTAAGTACCAAGATAGTTCAATAAGTCGGGTAAAAATAAAACAAGCAATGTTTTTTTGGTGTAAAAACATTTTATTTTTCAACTTAGTTCCCATCCAACTTAATACAGTTGTTGGAACGATATTCAAGACCATTAATGCCTTCAGTAAAATAAGATTTATTAAAGTCTGCAAAATACAAGTCTACTTCGGTGATCACTTCCTCATTAGATGAAAATTTGTTATCAGCAAACCATTTTTGCCTGTTTGGAATTAAGAAATAGTCGGAAAGATCCAAGTTGGGTAAACATGGGACTTGCGGAAGCATTTTGAAACGTAATTCATGGCAGCTGAAATAGCTGAAGAATGTGTTGGTCTATTATCGCAATGAAAGAAAATCTTTTCTCTGCCAAATGTGGACGATTTTCTTGAATTTTTTCATTCGACTGGTCCAACAACCATGAATATTGATTTTCTGTTATTGTTTTGCCTTTTTGAAGGTAGTTAATGAAAATTATTTCACAAGCATACCAGAAAACAATTGCTAGGGCTTTACCAACCGCTGACACTGCTTTTGCTTTCTTTGGTGCACTTGAATTTGCTTCTATGCATTGTTTCGATTGATTTTTGGTTTTGAGAGTACAGTAGTGGGTCAAAGTATCATCAACAGTAATAAATCTACGTAAAAATTCAGATGTAATACTTAAATAGTTTCAAACAATACTCAGAAGTTGTTCAACGATTATGTGTTTAGTTCACTGTTGACAAACGCAGCGCCTACTTTCCAAAAACCATTTTCATATACACATTATCATCATGTAAAATTGAAACCACTATACCAATCGACAAATTTAAGGTCTTCATATTCTCACGAACACGCACTTGAGAATGTGACAACTCTTTTGTTATTATCTCTGGTATACGGGTAATTTTTGTGTAGCTAGAACAATTAGAATTGAGAACGCTCGTACGACTACAAATATAATGTATATTCGTCTTTGATGTTAGATATCTAAGATGTATGTATATTGTAACACTTCAATACATTAACCGATTTTTAATTGACAAGAAACAATCTATACACACCTTCTTTAAAATATGCTTCTTTCATATACTGTCAATATCAGTACACATCTGTTTAGCTGGTTAGGAATCTTTTGTTCATTGAAGCATTTGTTAGACATAAACAATAAAAATACCTACAGCTACCCTTAGTATTTTACTATTGTGAGAATTGTTTCAATTCTAAAGCGGGCGGGGAAGCCAACGGTGCTTGTAAACCAAAATCATTTAGATCTACATTAATTACTAATAACTGTTGCAAAAATACTCATTCTACTTCTTATTCGCGTATTTTCGCTTTATTCATTGAGTTACGCTATCACATTACTTTTTATTATTATTAGCTTATTTTCATTTCACGCATTACTACTAATTACCTAATTACATTACAGCGTTCCATGCATCATAAACAGTTATCTATTTTCAGTATCACACTACTTATATTATGTAGTATTATGGGCCAATTTGGATTTCAGTACTAGCAATTGCAACATATATTCATTACACTCTAATGTGATCTAGAACCTACATTGATTTATACGTGATCGTGAACCTACATATTCTGTAACCTACATACATAGTCGTAAACCTATATTAGTTTCTGTGCACTCCAAAATTGGTCTAGAACCTATATTGGTACACTACTCTTACGTATACCATTCGGCTTTTCTAACATAGATAGTGAAAAATCACTATCGTCGAGAATGGAGGAGAAAGTAAGAGAAGTATATAGATGGGGACGCTTATCTACCTTTTTTTATTTGCTTTTTCACGGAACACCTGGAGTGGACTAAATGGAATGTATTAGAAGTTCTATTGTATTCGGTCACTGCTTTAATTATATTAATGATTTATTAATTATAAGCCGAGCGACACTTCATTGCGGAAATAAGCGGACTTCAATTGTTTTTATTTATAGGTTAACGTCCTTTATACTTTTGGTAAGGAAACTATATCTGTGAAATGTAAATATTACAGAATGTCTTTTACCTGAACAAGTGTACCCATAAAATGTTTATTAAAAAGAAAATTCAAAGTATTAAGTGATACACCGTGACAAACATAAATAAATGTTAGCGATAGAATAATTTAATCAATATATAAAAACTAAGATTTCAATTAAATTTGCTAATATTAGTTGTACGAGCGAAAGTCAGTAACAAGATACTCAGTGGAAAATACTACTTATT
>JAHWXV010719566.1:0-12207 GCA_024586415.1 Phrixothrix hirtus | reverse complement strand
CAAAAAAAGGCATATAAGTGCATATTTTAAAGGCAAACAAGGCATATATATGCGCATATTTTGGCTGCATTTAAATGCAAATATTCCGCCCCCTAGTTATGAAGAATGTATCTCAAAACGTAAACATTATATGAAAATCAAAAACTATATTTATATTTTACATCCTCTGTATGTGAGACAGCAAGAATTTAGTTAAAATCGAATGACCGGACGTGCCACTTTATTCTTGCAATTTTCTCGAAAACATTTTTAACAATTTTTTTGAAACTTGCTACGGTTCTTATGTCCTTGACAGTCTTTTACGTTAACTTAGAGGTTTTCCTGAAAAAATGCGCTGAAGTGAGTTATCAGAGAAAATCTAAAAAGTTAAGCAGGGTTTTGCATGTCCAGTAACTTAGATGGGTGACCGTTACAATTATCGTTCTCAAAATAAAGGTAAATAATATTTTAATTATTTGTCAACATTTGCATATTTGTATACCTATGTACGTAAGGGAAAGTCATGTGTTGTCTCATACCAGATTTTTTCATTTGTAATATTATGAAATTGGTGACATTGTAAACGAAATTTTTTGTATTACAATCAACTATAAATGAAACACTAACATCCTCTACATAAAAACTATTTTTTTTAAGTAAATGTTAAGTTCACATACATTTATAATAGGTGCATGCAGGGTGATTTTAAAATCCACTGACAACTTGGAACATACATGCGGGGGTAGTTCTAAATCAAGAGAAACAAATTCTCTTTAAAAAATTCTTGCTCTTTCCAAAAAAAAATTGTTAATGAAATGATTAGGCTTCTTTAAAAGCCTTTACAATAAGACAACTGAATGTGTAGTTTTAAGTGAATGAGCTAAAGACACATGATGCAGTTTTTAGTTATTCTAAAATGCAACATGAACACAAATTGGGCATATTAATTTCATTAAAGCATTGCGTTTGTTACAAACAGTTTCTGGATTGTTAAATTATCGGAATTTTTTGTGTCTTATCAATCACTGTTAGTGTCCAATCATTATTAAAGTGTATTAATTAATATAATTCTATTTAATTGTAAGTTGAACATCCAGTGTGTAAATAATGGATAGATAAACCAACATTGTAACATTCTTTTAATTTATGGCAAAGCATTTTGAACACTTTTTGTAAAAAAATGAAGTAGTTCTTTATTTTTATGAATTTTAAAAAGGAAATATCAAAATTATGTTACTTATAAAATCTGGATATCGTTTTTAGTGTAACTGAATGTGTTTAAAATTACCTGCAACAATTATAAATGACTAAAAATGTAGATCATTGATATCATTTACTAATATTATGATAAGTTAATGTACACACAAAGTAAACATACTATTTTGTAAATTAATATTAAAATAATATGTTATTCATCTATGACACGGAGAATTTGTCTAGATATATTTATTTGTATTCACATTTTCCTGCAATTCTCAAAAGTCGACATTTTCAATTTTTTCCAAGTGTTCTATTTTATGTGATTTTCTTGTTAATGGATGTGGTTAGACCTCTACAATAACATGTTAAAGTTTTTGGTCTATTTTGAAATCACCCTGTATATACAATAAATAAAATTTAAGAAAATATTTTTATTCATTATCAAGTATATAACCATTATTGAATAGTCAATAATATTAAAGCTACAGAGAAACAAAGGTTAATTAAAATATATAGGTACCCAATAAGAGCAATGTAGCATTACGGTAATTTTAAACCGTGCCAGTCACAAGCAAAATTGTAATACAGCGCCTTAGCTGGCTGGGCTATGCTGCTTCCCCAAATTGATTTATAATTCCACTCAATTCATGTTTTGAATTATGTGCTATCTTTGTGTTAGAGCAACAAGTGTGACAAAAGAACTTGCACAAGTTCCGTGTCATTTATGGGAACAATTGCTGTAGCCAACACTGGCCGGTAGTGAAAAAAATCAATAACTAAAGTCTATTCCAAATTAGATGTATGAAAAAGGGTGAATTTTTGAGTATTTGCAAGTTTGATTTAGGGTTACATTATTATATGGCAGCTGTAAAGTGTGTATTCGTCTAGCACTGATTAAGCTATTTAAAGTTTATATGGTTAAACCTTACGCAAACACCATTTGCATTTGTTTTTAATGTTCACCAAGCCTTAACATAGTACGATGTTAAGACAAAGAAATTTTAATATAAATACTCGAAATTAATCCTGTTTTGTACACCTAATTTGGAATGGACTATATTACATCTTTAATCAAAGAATTTTCTTTCGTATGTGATTCATGTTAATAATGATACAAAATTATGACTAAATATCAAAGTTCTGTCCACAAATGAGTAAAACGATGTTTTATCAAAATTAAACACATCTATTCAAGGAAGTTGATTATCGTACATAATACTATTCATTTATTGAAGTAATTAATGAACAGGATTGATTAAAGTTCATTTTCAGCCTATAAAAACTATTACCAGTAAATTATAACATGTCATTGGAATACTGCAGTGTGATTGGTAACTGCAGTAGTATCATTTAATTCCCGATTACATTCTTGGAAAATTAATTTATTTTAATGCTTTAGAAAGCTAATAGATAATTTTTTAAAAATTATTTTGACATAATTTTTCCAGAAACTTTCAGAGATGATGAGATTAAAAATTTTTAGTCTATGGTTGAATGTACAGTCAAGAATGAGAAGTTCGTGCTCAATTTGAAATGAAATTCGCTTGAATCGCAATAACCATACAAAAGCATTATAAGGCCTATCCTTCTTATAACAACTGTGTTTTAAGTGGCACATGCGATATCCCTATTAAGAATGATTGTAATACAACAATGTATTTTAGTAACTTTGCATATGTCAAAAAGGGAGCGTGTTCATAATAGATAAACTTTCACTGTGGACAAATCTGTGTAAACCAATTTAAACCTTGAAGTGGGTACGGACTTCTCATTCTTACTATACCTGTTCAATGTAATTTATCAGAATATTTTTGTGTCTGTGTGATAATCACCTTTTTGAAATATCAAAAACTTTAACAGAAAATTCTTTAATTGCCTTACTTCACATAGAAATACAGGTAATACAAAAATATTTAAAAGGTTACCATAACCAAAACAGATCTTATGTACAATGAATTCATGCATTATAACAGTGCCAATGTACAAAGGAATACATAAAATTCTTTCCAAATCAACAGGCTGAACAGTTTTATCTTATGTAACTTTCATCTGTGACCTTACATATACCCCACAATTTTCTAAAAATATATATTATAAACTAAATGCTTAAATTTTTTTGGACCAACTTTCAATATTCTCTGCTGTGTAAAAATATATTACAAAGACGTTGAAAACAAAATATTAGTTTTGTTCCATATATTTGTTCATGTTGAATCTGCAACGTACTTAATGCAAATGTATTAAATACTACATTTCTACAGTAACAAATAAGTGGGTATTTTTTTTCATGCAAAATTCTTAACATATAGAAATAATATTCTTTTGCTAGTATTTAGACAGGTGTGTGCATAATTTTTTATGCAAAATTTGACCTTGGCAAAATAATACAGTGTAAACTTATAACATTCAACTTACGTGTGTTGTATATATACAAATTATATAAAACACCCGACAGTAATAATGGTCTAAATATTCAGAAGCATTAATAGTATGAAAAATGAATATTGCTTATAAACAACAAACATAACAGATTTTAATGTGCCAATCAATACATTTTGATTTAATAAACAATTATTAAGAGAAAAAGAAACAGTTAAACTTAGAACACAATCTTAAAAACAAGATTAGCAACACCAAAAAATTATAGCAAATTATTAAACTGATAAAATAAAGCAAAGGAAAGATGTATAGGTCTATTAAAATTAGAAGAATTATGCAAGTGTAATAATATCAATACTTACAATCCGTAAGACTAGCCACTCCTGCTAACGTGGTGATGGGAACACTCGGAATTTCCCGATCCATCTCCACGGTATAGGTTACTCTCACCCAAACACCATTGTTGTTAATAAATCTGTATAAAAATGCAATTTAGTAAACTTCCAAAGTACAGTTATGATGTATTTGTAAATGCATAACCTAACCTAACATTCAAAATAAATATTGAAAAAACTATCATAAACTTTTGAAATTAGTGGTAAAACGCAGACAAGACAATGAAACATTTAAAATTCTATACTAACACAAATTAACGTAGTAAACTTCATATAACTAACATAACTGTCAACACTATTTGGAAGGCACTTGATGAAAATATAAAAACTCCAGGTTGTCATTCATTTAGGTTATTTATCGTTATTAGTTTGAATACCTATTAATAATTGCCACATCTTCTTTTAATTTTTGATGGAATTTACCTCATCAAATATAATTACCTGGTCGAAGCATTTTTGAGGTAAATGTATTTGTTTTCGTCTCGGATGCTTCGTATTGAATTCCATCCGAGTAGCGGTGTGCGTACAGAATCATTTATAGGGTATCAGGTATTTGATATAATTGATAAATCCATGATGTACACTTATGATAAATGGTGCACTTTTATATTCTCATTTCTATACATATATGTATACATATATATATACATATATAAACAACAAATATCAACCCAATGGCGACGTTCTAAACATACTGTTGATGGAAAAACAAAATCCACTTAACCAACTCGTTCCATTTTCATTTACTTCTAGAGATTTCGCAACAGATGGCCGTACTATATTAATGTCTGCGGTAAATTTGAATTTAAAATTAATTATACGTAGTAAACTCATTAATTTCTTTTCATAAATAATTTAATTGAACTATTTTCTGTTATAACATAAATTACAAACTTCCAATATGTCTTTTTAAAACTAAAAACAATCCAACATTTTTATAACCACACTTTAAAATTTATATAGGTATATCCATGGTGGGCCTGGAAGAGAAAACCTGATTCTCAGATACAATTTACTGTAATGCCAATAAACACATTTTTTATACATTTATTTATTAAATAATAAGGTTTTGTATTATATATTTATATTTCGCCAAATAATCAATAAATGACAAAATTTAAATTAATGATCCAACAATAATCACATTCACCGTTTTTTTCAATAACAACACTGTTGAACCGTTTCTATTTAGTTCATTACATTGCCGCTCCAAAATAAGAGTTAGTGACATCTTTACATAAATTTTGATACTCGCCAAGCAATATTTAACCCGCCTAAATTTAACCGCCTTAATTTAAACGATGAAGATAAATTAAAGATATATCGTAAGTGTTATAGATTTATTATTATTTTTAAAAACATTTATAAATTAAATAAAATAAGTTATTATTAAATACCAATTACTTTTAATAAAACAAATATTCATTTTTACAAGATTCAGACATTATATGTTATTTATTATTTTTATTTAGTTAAAAAAAATTATTAGTAACTGATACCTTGCAATATTGTTTAAATAAAAATAGCAAATAATGTATCATTCTAATCAGCTTAATATAATTAATGTTTACTATTTAAACTTGTTATGCTTGATTGATTCATGCACAACAACAAAACATAAAAAACCAATACATATTTGAAATCTGCTTCCATTTATAATGAACAGAGTTGAAATATATTTACTGTAATTATCAAATTTTCATCCGATGCGCCATCTCGACGAATTATTTAAATTACAATTAAATGTAATATTTTATTAGTTTATAACAAGGACGTATTTAGATTTCACTGTTAAAGGTATAATACATAAAATATATGTGAACATTTTTATTGTTTTCGGTCTTTTCGTTTTAGATACATAACTATTCAAATTGTATTATAATAATTTAAAATTATCTAATTCGAGTTTTCAGTTGAATACTGTTACCTTATATACAGAATTGTTTTAACCTATTTTCAGGAATTAGATTTGTACCCATTGCGAAATACCAGTTTATGTTTCTTAAACCCTGCAGCAACCTTTTTTGAAATTAAAAGCATAGCCCAAATTTGGGTAACCGCTGTACTACAGCTGAGCAATTCCGTCACTTTTAAAAATTTCCCTTAATTATCTCAAATTAACATAATGCATTTTCACTATCGCCTATTTCATTCCGTTACGTTATTGTGTAAGAGAAAATTATAATAGGAACAAATTAGTTGCCACTATACATACATAATGGATTAATCAAAACATCATATTTTCATTTTAGATCATGGAACAACTTCGCCGTATCTGAAATTATTTTGTTCTGTGATTTGTTTAATTAAAAACTTAGAATGGTTTAAAAATGGACAATATAATCGATCAAATCATTCTAGAACAATGAAATTATAAACTTCAAGAGTACAAGTGCTTTCCATAGAACCTTTATTTTGTTCAACCGTTTAATTTTCCCCAGCAAAATGAATTTATTTCTTGCCTGAAAAATTAATAACTCTATGTATTGTTTTTTACATTGTTTTAAATAGTCGCATCGATATTTTTTAAATGATATAAAGAGGTAATAAAACACGTGTTTTTGTTTACTTTTAACCTAACAAGTGACTTATGGTAGCTGTTATTATTAAGATATGTCTTACAAATTTATACATCTATATAAATTGGACGTTATTTGAACCTGTTGTAAGTACGGAAAGTATTTTCGTAATCATAACGGGAAAAACACATCATAAGAGCGGTTGTAAAATTTAACCGCAAATGATAAACACATTTCAACAACTGACCTACCTCAACACGATCGCCTAATCATAACTTTTATCCATTATATTCACAAATTAAATAATTCAGAAGGTTTTTATTGAAACCCAAAATACATAAGGAAACAGAAAAACAAATTAGTTATTACATTAACAAATTAATTTACGTAGGTATTTTAACGGAAGATGTGTATTATAACAATACATATAGTCGCATTTTAAAATATTGACATTCATTTTTATGTTTTACTTTAAGTAAATGTTTAAATTGTTAGTGCTTATTTACAATGAACATAATGTTAGAAGAATGTATTGGATAAAGTAAAATTGTTGCTTTAACATCATTCTACGCGAATGGCTTGGCCCAGTAATGCTTTTTTCTTAATTATTCCCAATCGATTTTATCTGTTAGATAAGTATCTAATAGAGACATAAATATAAGATTTTATTAATATATAATATAAGATTATAACTTAATCATAATAATAGTAACTTCCGCTTCCCACTTACCTGCTTAGTGATTCAAGCGTAAACGGCATCTCTACTTTATAGTATTAAACGAGTACGCGAATATAAATTCAAATTTTATGTGCTTACAACTCAAATATATAAATGATTGCTCCTGAAATCTGTTTAATAAAATTAAAGCAACCTAGTTTTAGATTATTTGTTTCGCTAAATTATCAAATATAACAAACAATTAATTTAATAATAAATAATAATGAACTTGTATATGTAATAAAACTAAAAGCAACTAACAAGAGAACTATGCGAAATGTCCCCGCTAATTTTGATAAAATTTTGGATAGAAAATCTTTGAGTGAAAATAAGGGACACATATTTTCTTATATCAGCTATAATGCCCATTTAAAGTGTGAAAAACCACCATCAAAGTTTCGCGTTTATTTGTTGTCAACTAAATAACTCGTAGAAAAATATTGTAGATTGACACTACATCCATATTCTTACGCACTTTTACACTAGCTATACAATTTTTTTGAAATCCTAGACAAACCACCCCTCCAACCACAATCTAGGGGTAATCTCATAACCCCGTATTAGAATCAGCATACAATTTTTTATAGAAGTTCTACACATCAAAATAAGATTGAAGCGTTTCAGTGGGACAATGTCTGCTCCAAAAATCTAATAACAATATTTAGGTGTCATTAACTTTAGGTAAATAAACCTGTTGTAACTAAATCTTAAAATGCTGAGAAGTTAACTTGCCCGATTTTGGCGTCATTATTTTTACCCTTGGACCAAATTTTTCACTGCTTTCCTTTAACACAATAAATAATAGGAATAGTAACTTGCCAGTTGCAGATATGGGTGATTGAATTATGTAAATGTGTAGTAGAAGATAAAGATTGTATAACGGCCTCTACGTTTCAAACCCCTCCGATCATGTTGTATCCACTTCGAACCGAATTGTAAACATTAGGCGTGTATGTTGAGCAATTATTTTACCTTGCCAACAAATTGTTTTCCAAGTTCTGCCGTATCGTGTGCCTTCTGTAATCATTTTCTAGTAACAAATAATGTTCTAAATTTTTCTAGTGGCAGATTTTCTTTTATACTTTTTTGTAAAGTCCATCTCCTGAGCTTATGTCATGTATGGGTATCTTCTTTTCAAGAGCATCTGCAACTCGGTTTAACGTGAATGTAGCAATTTTTTGTACCTTTCCTCTATAGGAACCTCCTTAATTTGCTTGGTGGGCCCAGCAGCGTAATCGTGTGATTGAAACTAGCTTCCATTTGCAGCACTTCTCTGGAACGTGACTGCATTTTCTTTATACTCAATCCAAATCTTCCAGTGATTCCGCTGCACATGCTGGATATTCCTCGTTTCCCTTTATATACATATTTTAGTTTGTATGGACATCATTACTATCTTCTACAGCTTGTGATTTATATATTTGATCGGGATCGCCAAATTCCATTACCTCAGATTCTTCCACGTCTATTACTTATCTACCATTCATAAACGTAGTAATATTTCTATGTTCTTTTATCTCGATTTCACCTGACCTATCTGTAGTATTTGGTAAATGTACTGGCATAAAATTGTCATCAATAAATTTAAAACATTTACTGGATTGATACTAATGTTATAACGCAATAAACTTTACAACAATCTCTCTTTAAATTAAACAAGCTCTCCCATGCTGTAAATTCCCATATCATGTTTTTAATTTAAATATATAAATTTGGTAACAGCCCATTGATGCTGATAGGTAATTGTGCATTGCTCCAAATATAGAAACCTGTGAAAGCTGTTTAAAATTACTTTTCTCGCGGCGGTAAACATAGATGTGTTAAATTTAGAAATACATTTTATAAATTTGATCTAAAATACATAAATTACGTGTCTTAATTTCTACTACGAGATATTTCAAGTTTCAAAGAAACCGGTGCAGTACATTTTGACTTCCTATCGGGGGCGCAAAGTGTTACAGTGTTGGGGTAGATTTTTAATCTATTTAAGCATAACGTAAAATTATCATTTTAACCGCAATACAAACAAGATGAACCATTCTGATGTAATTTTTTTATAACGGTAATGAAATATGACGTGTGAAATTCGAAATTTCGTAGTCCATTTTACCTCTTATATAAATAACAATCAGAAAACCCTAAAACTCTTAACTTGTATTTTGATGTGTAGAATTTCTATAAAAACTTTTTGTCGATTTTAATACGGGGTTACGAGATAACCCCTAGATTGGGTTTGGAAGGGTGGTTTGTCTAATGTTTCAAAATTTTATAGTTAGGGTAAAAGTGAAAAAAACTACATGTATTGTTAATTTACATTATTTTTATACGAGCTTTAATTTTTGAGTTATTTAACGAAAAACAATCAAACGCGGAACTTTGAGGGTGAATTTCACTCCTTAAACGGGCTTTATAGCTGATATAAAAATATGTCTCCTTTATTTTCACTCAAAGAATGTATATCAAAAATTTTATCAGAATCGGCGGGGACACTTCGGGCTGTTCCCTGTAAGCGATTAGCAAAGATCTCATATGGTATGGCTACAGTATTTTCAAAAAGAATTTCAGGAGCTTGGTTTTTATTAATGTCTTGAATTGCATGTCTGTTATGTCATTGGGTAATGCATTCTTAACTATATAAAGGCCTTTAAACTTGCACATAATTACTTTCTATTACCCTACATGAAATATAGGTAAAAGAGAAAGTATTGTTTTCCTCCCCTAAAGCCGAAAACCTTGTTTTTAGAAATTGGTCTATGTGTGTGCGAACAGGATACCTCGAAAACGAAAGAAAGTAGATAAACAAAATTGTGTGTTTTGTGTGTGTGTGCGCGCGCGCGCGCGTCCTTGTGGGTATGAGCGTGGATTGTGTGCGTGTTAGTGTGCGCGTGTGTGTGCGTGCATATGTATGTGTGTGCGCACATGTATGCGTGCGTGCGTGTGTATGTGCATAAGAGTGTGTACGTATGTGTGTGTGTGTGTGTGTGTGCGTGTGCGTTTGGGTGCGCGTGTGTGTGTGTGTGTGTGTGTGTGTGTGTGTGTGTGAAGGCGTGCGTGCGTTGGAGCGTGCGTGCGTGGGGCGTGCGTGCGTCCGTGCGTGCTTGCGTACGTGTCTGTGTCTGTGTGTGTATGTGTGTGTGCGTGTGTGGGTGTGTGTGTTTGTGTGTGTGTGTGTGTATGTGGGTGTGTGTGCGCGCGCGCTTACACCCTTTGAATGGGATATCTTCAAAATGATTGGTGGTTTGTAGCCATATGTACATCTGATTGCTAAAATTTCATTAAAGTTAAATAACTGAAACTGCCATTTAATCTTGTCATTTTTTGGGTTTTCATGATTTAACCCAAATTGGTCCTAACGATTTATATAAACCTTACTTAATTTCTTAGCCAAGTAATGCCCTATTATATAGTCTAGGCAGTTTCTCAGAAAGTTTTCCGTAAATCGAGTAACTGTAAGTAGTTTTACCGGTAACAGTGATCAAAATAACCATGAAACTAAAAGTCCTAGCTAAATGAAAATTTATGTTTCACGCCATAACTGCGTTTGTACACAAAATTAAGAATTTGGTTAAAATCGAATAATCGGAAATACCACTTTATTTCTAACACTTTTGGGTACTTTCCGAATTTTTCGTTTTTCGCGATTTCGTTGAAATTCGCTCTAACAATTTGTTTTATACTTAATATATTTTTTACTTACATAATGCCGTTTTATATGAACTAAGTTGTTTCTCTAATAAATTTTCGAAAATCGAGAAACGGAAAGCACTTGAAGCATTAAATGTGAACAACATATCTTAAAAATCAAACCTCATATAAAAATAGAATTTTATATTAAGGTTTCCTATCTTTCGTATATGAGACGGTAAGAATTAAATTAAAATTGAATGACCAAAAGTGCCACTTATTTCTTGAGATTTTCAAGTTTTCTACGATTTTTTCAAAAACGGTTATAATAATTTATTTTAAACTTGCTATGAGTCTTATATCTTTGGTGCTATTTTATGTGAACTTAAGTTTCATTGAAAAAATGCCTTGTAGCGAGTTATCAGAGAAAAATCTCTGGAGTTATGCAGAGTTTTGCGTGTCCAATATTTTGGATGGGTGACCGTTGCAATTATCGTTGCCAAATAAATATAGTTAATATTTTATTTATTTGTGGATATTAGCTTATTTGCATATCTATATACATAAAAGAAAGTCGTGTGTTGTCTCACTCTAAATGTGATTTGTTATAAATAAAGCTTCCTTCTTGTACTTGGAAGACTGTTTATGACTATTCTTAAACGTGTTTATACATAATGATGTATTTCAGTATTTTGAGCCTCCGAAAACTTTTCCGTGTTAAGGTGGTTAAGTACTCATCTGTAATTCAATTCCAGTCTTTTCTACGGCCTTAAAACTGTACAGAAACTATATTATAGATGCAAAATAAGACAAAGTTTATTATTCAGTAAAGTAATTCAAATATTTAAATATTGAATTCCTATAGATACCGAAACATAATGCACAATCAATGAAACGGAAATTGGCCAAATAAATAAATATTTCAGATAAAAATCAAGACATTGAGCATCTTTTTATACTAGGTACTTTATAAATTACAAAAACAAAACTATTGTAACGAAACTAGTTAATTGTTTTACAATGTTTATTTATATTCACTTAATTATTACAAGTAACTATGTACACTAATTTATTTAAATATTTAATTATTTATTTAACAATCCACTAACAGCAACATTTATATCTATTTATGTATATTTATATTTATATCAGAAATGAACAGTGCAAGATTCTAACAAAAACTACCCTAGGAGAATTTAATATGCTGCTTATATAGGAAAGGTAAATTCTAGAAACAATAGTAACAGAATATTCCAGAATATTACTTATAATAATGATGTAATGCTATGATTCATTGCTGACCTAATTGAATTGACAGACATAAATTACTGCAATGAGTCATCTGCGGATTACATCATCTATTTTATTATAAAGAAAACATTCTAGATGATTC
>JAHWXV010719439.1:0-11696 GCA_024586415.1 Phrixothrix hirtus | reverse complement strand
TATATATATATATATATATATATATATATATATATATATACTCACCGAGGTGTCGAAAAGCATTTCTGATCCTTCCGAAGAAATGTTGAAAGATCACCCCTAGGTCCGACCTATCGCGCCACGAGATGACATAACCCATTGGTCCACGTCGCTTCAGTTCTTTTAAATAAATTTAAGTCAAGTATAAATAATTTGTGATAATTACCTAAACCAAATTTTACCCTCGAAAACAGCTTTATTACGACAATCACAATAACCGTCACATCGCACCAATAAGTAACTTCCATTTTGTGATCCAACTCAGATGAATCAAATAAATTGATTGTAAATAATAGTAAAATCGTGCATTGTCACGACATCTAGGTTCAGTAATTAGAAGAGAAATGGCCGACAGCTAACTTAAAAAGGTTCACACCAGAAATAAAATTCAAACGTTGTAGAATTTGATTTATTATGTTTAATAAATAACTTTTCTGTTACAAAGTCTTATTTCTGAGTATATAATTATAATAACAATTAATAAAGAATTATATTACAAATGTAATATAACCACAGGACGTGTAAATAGTTGCAAATGCAAAATACAGTTTGAAACAATTAAACATGCAATTGTTCAGAATAAAATAATTACAAACAGGCCATATCAATTAAGATACAATTCAAATACAACCGCATAAAATAAAATAGCATTTCGAAAGGTGTAGACCTAGCCCTAAAAGAAATAGGAAAGTGAATATAACTTGTTAATAAATAACAGCAGACATTAATTAAAATTAAAATTACATAAGTTAATTGAGCAAATTACAACAAGAGTCATGGCACAAATGTTTATATAGTACGTACAAAATTAAAGGTAGCATACAACTATTAACACTTAGTGTTTGAGAGCTCCAGATTTACACTGGGAAATAATTTTGTAAATAATTTTATTGTGTACATAAATAATAAGTTTTAGGTAAATAATTTCCGAATAGCCATTCAAAAACAGTCCTGGCCCTCCTTCGACTTTAAAAGCTATACCTGAGGCATGCGTAACACTGCTCAGGCATCCCCGTTATAAGTTTTAATACTTTGACCAGCTGCGTTACAATACTACATACTAGAGAATACGGTTTTCCGCCTTTAGCAATAACACGGTTAAAAATTGGTACGAGATTCTCAATTGGCTGTACCAAGCAACGTTTTTTCCCCAGATAATTGAGAGGCGTCCATCTACAATTAGTCTTCCTTTATCTTGTTTTCTCACCTTTTTAGGAAAGATATCCACGAAAAGCAGCCCATATCCAGCCTATAGCAATTTCTGAGCTATAGCGACTGTTGTCTGTGCATCTTTCAGATAACGTACCTTTGTTATGTACAATTTGTATTAAATTTGTCGTCAGAATAGTGACAGGAGTTTAAGTTGTCTTTCGCCGCTAAAGAGATGGATACCATTGCAATAGCGCGGTTGAGGGACTTGACGTTAGATTTGGGAACATAAGAAAAATGTTTTCTAATATTTGGGTGCGACTTCGAAAATGTTCGTATCTATTTGAACATCGAAGTTTTGAAATCGCAATCATCTAAGCAGATCGAATCCGACTTGGGCCTAAGGGATAATAATTAGCAAGAATGTTCCGAAAGCAATTTGTAGGCATAGTAGAGACCGTTGTTGAAGATGCTGGTTGTTATAGTCTTCAAAGATGACTGAGTTGGTTTAAGTTTATTCAAGGGGTTGATATTGTAAAGGGAAAAAGTTAGGAAGTTTTGGTTTCGAAATTATAAGTTCGGATAGTTGGTTAGAAAGGAGTTACCAGTTAAATGAGTATATCTTTTTCGATGAAAAGTTTCAAACACTATTTGGACTATTATTCAGGATAATTAGTATGGATTCATTCTAGTTGCTGATTATTCTCAACCTGCTAAAACTTCGCTGGTGATGTATAGATATAGCGACGGTTGTCTTTATATTTTGTAATCATAATGATTGAATACTGGAAAGTCTTTCCACGATATAACGTGGCACTCACCACCGAGGAAGTTGATTGATTTAGTAGTGGAAAGCCTACGGTTGGAATTGGTTACGATACCAATTTACAGTGAGTGTTTGTTTGTTTGTTTTTGTGACCGAGGGTTCGGGATGCGGAATTTCCCTTGGCTTTCTTAGAGTAGAACTGTTATACAGTCATTTCGCCATGCCTACTAGAATTTTTCCCAATCTAGAGGAATTCCACCGCGAGCAGGGATTTTTAATGTGCCAAACATCACATTGACACGGGACCTACGGTTTTACTTCCTTATCCGAAAAGAAGGCATGTTTTTCAAATTTTTCTCCGCTGAAAAATTTACCGACCTCGATCGGGTTTGAACCCACGTCCTTTGGGTGCAGAGGTAAACATGCTAATCACTACTTTAGTCGGGGCCGG
This sequence comes from Phrixothrix hirtus, assembly GCA_024586415.1. Lineage (NCBI taxonomy): Eukaryota > Metazoa > Arthropoda > Insecta > Coleoptera > Phengodidae > Phrixothrix > Phrixothrix hirtus. The sequence continues at coordinate 9,291 of JAHWXV010719439.1, read as the reverse complement.
ATACAGTAAGTGAGTATCTAACTAAACTAGAACGCTAATTGTTGTAGAAATTTCTATCATAGTTTCATCTGTACGAATTTCAAACTTTTATAATAATTAATCCAGCATCCCAATGTGCAATGATCTCCGCGATCTGAATTGTAACTGAAGAAGGCCTCCGTGATTTACTTCATGGCAAACTCTAGAGACGTTGAGCAGAAATTACCTAGGTGAAGATGTTAAATTATTTAGGGCGCCTGGTAATTCCCTTTCGTCAGTCTGCTTGAAAGGCATTGTTGAAAAACAAATTAAGCAGTACAACCAGTATTATATGCTAACTTGAGAATAAAGGGAAACGTCCTTTATAATTTGTAAAATCTCATTATCCTAAAATAATTAATAAAACCATTAAGCTCATCAATTGGCTTTGTCATGGATTTCATTAGAGAGATATTTTTAAAGTAAACATTGCAAAGGAAATTTCTTTGAAGGCTTGATTAATGACAAATTATTATAAAGATCCCAATTTTCTGATACTGTTCCCTTAGATCAAAGTAACGACAACGCCACCGAAAGTTTCAAAGGAGTTATTTATTAAACTTATTAATACTTAATTGTGAGTGTAAATCGTTTGAGTTGTCTGTGCAAATAAGGATTGCTGATGACTGGTAAAGATATTTAATTAGCGGATATAACCGCTTCTAATTTTGTATTTAGGTACCGTTATTAATATTAATAATTAATTAGAATAAGGAGATGCCCTTCAGGATTTTGTGTTCAATGTCACCTTAGCAATAAAGTAATTCCTGATTACATTCACCTAAATTCATTTTTATAGAAATAATATCGTTTTTAATTAATTCTTGATTGGTGCAACCCTTTGGAGGCTACGGGATTAATTAATAAAGCTACAGTAAAGCTTCCTATTAAAAGCTTCCTAAACGGTAAAAATAAAGATTTTTAATTTTTTTGTTTGTTTTGAACTTCAATTTATTAAGATGAATTTTTCAACAATTATCTAAATATGTTACTATTTCAATTTATAAATTGTTCGTCATAGCATGAAACGGTGTTACGCTGTCACAGGCTGAATTAACAATAACGCATATGGCAGAAATCACGAGTGTTTAACCACAGCCGGGAAAGCTTCAGTGGAGAGAGGTGTGGTTCATCGGTACATGCGAGGCTAAACACTGTAAGGAAAAGTCTAAATCGGTAAAATGTGGGCGCCACTGTTCTCAAGACTAACTTCAAACAGGCGATGTTTGGGAAAACACCCTGTATATCACGGTGTTAGTGGCCTACCTTCAAGTGGAGACAGACACTCTAGCAGTACTGCAGATACTGGATTAAAACAAAGAAAAATCTTCTAATGCTAAAGATGCTCACTTATCTATGATCACTCTGTATAAGAAAATCAATGAATAATACTAACTGAAGATTCAACTATTAGTTACGTTGCTTGCAAAATTTAGAACGTACGGTGCATTGAATAAAATAACTACGAGCCGTTTTCAAACAGACCACCCTGTATATTATTTAATTAATTAATTGAACTTAAGGTTTTCAAGCGAGTGTTATATTTACTCATAAGTAAATGCTTTATGACTTTCGTTTCTAAAATATTATAGAATTGCTATATAACTTTTGCACGCGCACTGCATATTTATTATTGTACTTTAGGGTTTACGTTGATAAAATAAGAACTAAGATTGAGCACTAGAACACCTACACCTACACACATATATACACACAAAATCAGTAAATAATTTTGAAATTCAACAGGTCTTACATGCTAAACACATATAACATTGGCTAACGAAATCTAGGCTCGGAACAATTGATCTATAAAATCCGGCTGGTTATTACAGCTGGCAATAGTTTAATAAAGGTGACAAGTCTTATTTGAGTTTTAGATTTCGCCAACAATTAAAAGATATTACATAAACTATCTATATTCAAAACCCCTCACGGGTGGAACTACGGAATGGTAACTGTCTAGAGCTTGCCAATTTGAATCCCAACTTAATTTTGGAAACCTCGACTTCGACACCAATGGCCAAGTGGATAAACTACTTTGACAACGACAGATACAAATCTAAAAATTAAAGACACACGGCACCACTCGAACTAAAAATTCTCTCCGCCAACTGGATCGCTTAAAAACTGTTAACTAACTGTCTACTAACTACTGACTGTTTTTCACACTGGAACTTAAAATTGCATTCCTTTCGACTTCGCGATGGCGTCATTTAACTTGCAATGCTTCATAATTATATTGCTGTACAAATAATTCTTAAATAAAGTTCTCGCATAAACGTATATGCTACTTATTTGAGATACTACCTATATGTTTTTCGCATGGATATCTAACTGTACGGGTCACATTGATACATGATCCGGCGGTCCTTTACCGGGCTATAGGCGACAACAAAGACATCACCGTTTGTGGGAATACAAAGCAATCGACTTCTTTTTAATATAACGAATTTTTAATATGTAACTTTAAAATAAATAATTTTATATATCATACGAGGGGGATCTAAATACTTTTTGATTTTAACCTATATATTTCTTAGGAACATAATTTCTTTCTGAATTTAAAGGAATCTTACTTTAATTAAATTTATTTAATACGTAGCGTATACAAATATGCCTCATTAATGCGTTAATATTACTTAAATGTTCACAAAACGCAGAAAGGGCTGACAACGCCACGAATAAATAGTCGTAGATACTTAATTACAATAATAACGGCTCCTCTTAAGATTCCAGCGGAATTATACCGTTTTCGTGATCGCAAAAATACTTGAAGGCTGCTATAAATCGGACGAAATTATGCTAAAAACAAATTCTTAAAAGGCGCCATGGATTATGGGTAACTCAAATATTTTAATTTTGAATTTATCTAATCCGAAATAACAGACGATCTTAGAATCAGTTGGTAAACGTATTTTCACAACTTTACTCACAAACAGTGTTTACCTGTAAAGGTAAGTTCGCTCTGGTCCTATAGAATGTTTTTAGTGCCGTAAAATTCATTAAGTTACACCTAGCTACGATTACTTCAATCTTGAATAATCTCCGAGAAGAGTATACTTGTCTTCTATCGATTAAAAAAAGTATGTCTTGAAATACTCCGAGATATTGAATCTAGACCAGAAATAGCGTTCACAATTCACGACCAAGATTTTTTCAATTTAGACCTATACCTTTTAGCTCTTGTAACAGTGCACAGCACATAAAACCACTAATAGATGCTGTAACAGGGTCAGAAATAGAACTATTTTCATTTATATTGTCACAGGCTAAACTGGCAATAACGCATGTGGCAGAAATCACGAGTGTTTAACCACGGCCGGCAAAGCTACAGTGGAGCGAGGTGTGGTTCGTCGATATTTTCGAGGCTAAACACTGTAGAATCACGACAAAATCGGTAAAAGGTGTGCGCCACTGTTCTCAAGTCTAAACTGCTATCAGGCGATGTTTACAAAACACCCTGTATATCACGATGTTAGTGACCTACCTTAAAAGTGGAGACAGACACTCTAATGGTATTGCAGATACGGGATTAAGACTGAAAAGAAATATACTAATACTAAAAGTGCTCATTTATTTATGATCGCTCTGTATGTTGCGAAGTGCTGTAATGAACTTATACCATCACCGTGAGTTTTCCTCTTGTGTATAATTGAATCAATAAATTATGAGGCTAAACTCACCGCTTTGAAACGGCATAGCTGCATTAATTGTATTCATTTTCTTTATTTGAAATCATTTCGTTAGACCTAATATAACAAAACACCTTGTATATATTTTAGTTAATTATCGTTTAGGTAATTATCGAGCTTTGTAACAACCATTTATCATATTTATTTATTTTTGCTTTTAATTACAATTTTTATAATTACCGATTAACAAATTAATTTATTTACTTGCTTTTAATTACCGTTATATTAATTAGTTATAAGATCCGATACATCTTAAATTTATTGTGTTATTTTAATCTGAATAGGTCAAGATTCTTGACCTAAGTCAATGTTATTTTATTTGTGTAGGTCAAGAGATTTGAGCTTTATATTCCTAAAAATATGAGTCTTCAAGTTTGATTAGATGAAAATTTTACGTTACTTAACTAATTTAATTGTTTTATATTAAATGATGCGTAACTCGTTTAGTCAAAGAACAGTCTGTATTGTAATCCACCACATTTCACATAACTTTTAATCCTGTTAATTAGGGTAATTAAGCCTATATAATTATTTTTGTTATTTTTGAGCGTATGTAAACAGTTCTTTAATATCATTTTTGTTGCTTTACACATGTTAAAATTACGCATTTAATGATGTACTAATTTGTTGTAAAATATTGCAATTAAGGGAGTTAAACCAAAAGAAAGTCATTTTGCCTTAAATTGGATGATAGCCCTTTAGTATAGATTCTTCAGAGACGTTTTCCGCCTATGCTGGGTAACATCTCGCCCGAGTAATATTTTACCGCCATAGCTGGTAAAAACTATTTCAAACCGACGAGCATAGGTTAAATCTACCCCATATATAAGAGTGGTAATTTTAATCCTGCGAATTATTGTAAAATTCCGTTCACATAACATAAAATAGAAATTTAAAACAAGGAAACAGAACGTTTGCTACATATCGTAGTGATCCAGTGTTTAAGGATCAGAGCGATCTAACGGCATTTAGAGGTCGTTAACCTGCATTGTACAGTTCCGAATTCAATTAACAAATTTGACAAATACTGTTCTCATTTAGTCAGGGATTGTTAATAATGATAAACTCTTACCGGAATGTATAAAAACATTTCGATCCTTCTTAAAAGCTAGATCCAGATACCCGTTCTGAGACTGGACAAGCTCGCCACGGTTGATACGGCATCCTGAGATCGTCTTTCGACTATCCTCCTCCGCTATTCAAACCCAGTTTAATTATGCACAATTACCTAAATTAATTTTCACCCGCGCTAAACACAAAATTAAAACCTTCAAATCGAACTGCACAACACCTGTAACGAACGCCATTTTGAGATCCGCAAACATTAAAATCGAACGAATTGACAGAAAATATCGATCATAAAGGGCATTACTACGCCATTTACATTTAACGAACATAAATAAAACGGCCGTCAACTAATTTAAAGGTTATTGTCTGAAATAATTCAAAGAAACTTGTATAATTTAAAGTGTTGTTTAAATAAATACTTTTCTATGTTAAACTGTGTTATTACTAAATACATAAAAATTACAACAATTAAAAGATCATATTATTAATATAATATAATCACCAAAAGTGTAAATAATTGCAAAATAAAGGTTTATAAAAGGCAAAGTATGCATACAGTTCAAACTAATTAACATTCAAATTTTTCTAATTAAAAATAAATTCAAACAGTCTGAATAAATAAAAGTAAAGTACATTTCAAGTGTAACAGAATTTTATATACAAGTAAAGTAATGTTTTTGAAAGGTGTACACCTATTTTACAAGCAGTAACAAACTACAAATTTTGTGCATTAATAATTAACGAAAGCTAAATTAAAGTAAAATTGTTGTCTAAGCTAAATTACATCAAAGTCATGACTCAAATACATATACAGTGTGTACAAAATAATAGTGGTTAACAAGCTTAAGTAAAAGTGAACCAAAACTCACACTGGGAAGAACCCTTGTAAATATTGTACCTAATCAAAGTAAGTTTTACGTAAATAATTTCCGAAGTATCCGAGTACAGTTCTGAACCCACACTCGATTTAAAAGCTAACTCGCGGCATTAGTAACTCTGTTCAAACCCCAACTGGATGCGTTACAGTGCTAACCTTAGTTATAAAATCAGGGGTGATGCACCCTTTCTTGAGTATAATTGACCTAGATCTTTATCTAACGGTAATTAAACCAAAGATGAACTGAGACTATTGATACACCATGTATATCAAAAGTGAAGTAAATTGTTTATGATAATTTCAAGTTTAATTAACGCGGCACAAGATTCAAAATATGCTATATTTGACATAAATTCTTTTAAAATTGCTAAAGGCAATTTAGGTTGTGATTATGTGTTCACTTTTACGTGAAACAAATGCTTTATTATATACTTTGCAGAATAACAAATTCTAGATCAAAATTAAATTCGTTAGACGCACACTGACTAGGCAATAATGATGCTTGAAATAAATAAAAGAACTAGTTGAGCACAAAACACATTGTATTGTTAAAATTCAGTACTTTCGCTAGTACACAAATGGAATTAAAATTCGGAGATAAATGATTACTCACTAAAAATATGCAACAATAATTTTTTTTAACATTACCCGAGGCAATCGAGGTTTGTGCTTACTATAAAAACTAAATTGAAGAGGGGCTTAAAATCGCATTAAAGAACAAACCTTAATTGCTTTGACGACAGCTACAGTGCATAAATATCAATATATACAGACAAAAGAAATCAAGCGTATAAGGGTACCCTGTATGCTAGCTTTCATAAAATCAAATTATTTGTTACAAATTGCAAATTAAACTATTATACGGTTAAAAATTTGTAGACTAAATTTTATAATTTATAACAAAAAGGTTCATTAAAACGTTTAACAATTAATGCGATGAAAAACTCATTTGTTTCAGTTCCAAATGAATTATAGTAACTTTCCTGTAACTCCTTTGGCTTGATAATAAAATAAATCGGGAACCAACTCCCCTTTCTAATATTTGTTATTATTCAAAACTTAAATTTTTGCAACAATGAATTGTGCATCCGGTAAGATCGCCTAACACGCAGGTTTTTGAAGGTGAAATAATTGAATTTTCACTTACAGGTATGATGATTTGCGTTCAGTTGTTAGAAGCGGAAACCGTCCCTTTTATTAATTGATAAATTTAAAGACCCAACAGGTGGTTACTGACGATGGATTTCTCTGCCTTGTTCTTGTTGATACAAATATCCCCAATATATGTCTATTTCCCTGGATGAAATTACAGATTACATTATCTAAAAATTAGAGAAAACACACGGCACTTCCGAACTAACACTTCTTTATATCTTTACTGCTGATTAAAAACTAAAAACTTATGCATAGCTATCCGGCGACTGCCCTCCTCCCTCTTGTTCGTTTTTCTCACGGGCCCGCTCGCAATATTTCCCCTGAGGTCATATCGTCCCGCCTATTCAACGCCAAAAAAACCTTTCTTACACTAGTTGGATTGTAACCCAGCTAATTATTTCGTAAGCTTTAAATGCTATCATGTCCAATAATTTCTTGTATGCATAACTTTATACTTTGTATGAAACAAACTGTAACCTTGCTTGTTATTGAAGCGTGATCCCATGTGCATTGCAACAATTTTCTAGAATTTCTGACGTAGATCTGTTGCTTTATAGCTTGAGATAATTTTTTACTAACGAAGTTTTGACTAACATTTCCAGGCAATATTCCAAAAGTAAAATACGAGGTGTATTCAAATATATTTTTAATTTAACTTTATCTTTCTTTTATAAGCTGAATTTCTAAATAATTTTAATGAATCCTTGTTCAACTATAATTATATTAATCATTAATGTGCATGATACTAAATATCGCTTAATTTGTCTAATGTTATTAAACAAACAGCAAGAGCTGGCAGTGTACCTTGCTGAGATTATCGTTGCAACTAATACTGTCAGCAAACTCTTAGAATATTTTAATGAAGTTTTCGAACGCTTATCTTCGATTCACTTAACAATTAACCTGTAAAATCTTCATTTTATAAAACCCCTCCTTTTCTAGGTTTTATCGTTAACAATAATGGTTTGCATCCATACTTTGTTAAAGTCAAATCTAATCTAGCAGTTTCCTAAAAGCATCACTAACTTCCGTTGAGCTTTAGGTTTCTCACAACACTTCTATTAAATACTTTTCGTCAACTAGTGTTGTTATTACTGATCTTTATGGCAAGAATAAAGCACAGCTCAGTGTTCGAACTTCTTAGGCTAATCAAGATTTTAAAATTCTTAAAAAATAATCAACTTCAGCTTCTATTTTGGCTAGTTCTAATTTCAATAGGTCATTCTTTATCCACAGAGAAGTGAGGTATTATTCCAAGAAGAAGAGGGTTACGAACATCCTGTTGCTTATGCTTGTCTAAAACTGAAAGAAAATCTATGGTTACTAAAAAAGAATATTAATTGAGTTTTTTTAGTACTCTCCCCCTTCAACCAATATATGATTTAACTCATTTGATATTTTGAATGAATTGTTAAATCTCCTTATGCATATTGCTGTCCTGTAGAAATGAATAGTAAACATACTTACAAGATAGATACCGAATAAATAATGATTTTTTGTTTTAATGGCGATATGACGTCATATTAAGTAATTTAGTAGTGACTCCTTACGACGTTAGATCAAAATAAATTTTGTTATGGAAGTTCTGGTCACATTTTTGAGTGGCGTATGTTTTGCATGGCTGCTAACAATTTGTCTACAAATTTGGTGTTACTGTTGTGGACGTTATCTATTATACTTGTATTGCGTTTAAATAACACCGACAATCATCTTTTTGAATTTTAGGGTTATATTTACTTGTTTTATGATTACCGACATGGCATGATTGCGTTATGTTGCTATACAAGGTGTCCAGGACATAAGGTGCATTATTTAACACATTATACACGGGCTCTTAGGGAACACATCTCTAAACAATTTTAATCTAATCCAAGAAGAAATGTTTACAAAATTTCACGTAAAAATTGATTAAAAATCCAGACCGTTAATGACTTACATTGAATCATGTATTGTATTTACAATACAGAAAACTTTGTTTATTTAGTATCACATTACACTGATAAATCGCTCTAAAAGTATGTATTTCATTTTATCTAAAGTCCTATAAATTTATATTAAATTATTAATTATCCGAAAAAGAATTTGCAATGAAATTTTACCTTGAATGAATATTGTTTTATGTCGTAGCCATGAAAATAATAAATTGTAAACATAAAGTGAAATAAATTACAAATGCCTGCGTGAAATTTTAATGTACGAATGTCGATGAAAAGCAATTATTTTTGCCGAGCTTGTAATCAAACAGTTCTCACTTTTAACAATTTTTTAACAAATTAAACATTAGTTTACGTTAATGAAATTGTTAAAAATGCCCTCTATTTACACTAATACCTACGTTTATTCGTTGACATAGATTTTAAAGCCGAGTAACTTGTACATTAATATCATATTTACCAATTCGTGCCTTATATAATAGATCATATTCGATACTTCGCAAATTTATATATATATATATATATATATATATATATATATATATAT
>JAHWXV010719288.1:0-14763 GCA_024586415.1 Phrixothrix hirtus | reverse complement strand
GCGAAAAACGAAAATTCGGAAAATATCTAAAAATGACAGAAATAAAGTGGAACTTCCGGTTATTCAATTTTAACCAAATTCTTTATTTGGCATACCAATGTAGTTGCGGGCACAAATATAAATTTTCATCTAGCTATAACTTTTAGTTTCATTGTTATTTTATTTTAAGTTAATGGTGTAGGTACTTGCGGTTACTCAATTTTTGGAAAAGTTTCTGAGAAACGCCCGCACGCACACATGCGCGCTCGCACGCACACACAGGCCCATTTTTAAAAAATGTTTTTCGGACACAGGGCGTCCCAAAACGTGTATTCCACTAGAATTTCGACATCGAAAATTTTGGACGAAAACATTACTTTCTTTGTACTATATTTCATTAAGGTAAAAGAAAGTAAAAATAATTAATTCTGGGTTTTTTTCTATCTTTCAGAACATTAATACATGTAAATAAACAAAAATAGATCAACTATACATTAACGTATATAAAATTATGGAATCTGTTAGAAAGCCAAAATTTTAAAGTGCTGCAGTTTTATAAGTAACAATATTAAAGCGTTACCATACACAGCATGTTCCCGGACTCACACTTTTCTACAGTAGCCCCGAAACTTCTTACTTCTTATAAAATAGATCTGAAAAGTTATTCAGGTACTTGTAGAATGTTACCATTTACATTTATTTATAATCTAATATTTGCATTATTCTTTATTTTTAATTATCCGGGTTTTGTTTTATTTACCATTAATAACCTGCGAATTTTGTTAGAAATTTTCTTAAAATAAGGGCAAGAAACATTTATGACACTGTATATTATGGCCATGGTTACAGACCAAGTGATCACAATAAGTCTTTCAAATTCACATATCAATGGCTCCTAGTATCTGTACTTCCGATACACTCTGTAGATAAACAGTGCTTCACTCTTTGTGCAATTGTTATGTTATGAACAAAGGGAGACTATTCTCACTTAATGGATGTAACGCTATAATGGTGCTACTTATGTTTCATTTTGAGGATGCTACGAGGGTAGGCTGAAAACTAATGCACAAATACTTGTAGAGCGCGAACGAAATAACCTTCAGAAACGCAACAGGTGACATGTAGAAGTAACATTCCCCCTCAATACGTATAGGCAGATTTGGGTTCGTTGCGTTCATCCGTATAATTCGAGAATCAGAAGTATAGATACGTATTCTAGTGCTATGTCAACGCGAGTTAAAGAGCGTGCTGTTATCGAAATTTTAACTGATGAAAAAGTTACTCCCACTGAGATTCATCGTCGTTTAAAGGCCGTTTATAGTGACGATACTATTGATATGTTTACTTTAAATCGATGGGTAATAAAATTTCAAGCATGCGATCCTGGAAAAGCCACAATTGTTGATGAAACGCGCAGCGGACGTCCGATCACTGCCACAGATGATAAACATTACAAAGTCATCGGCGATTTGATTCAAAATAACCGACGAATCACTCAAAAGCGTATCACAAACTATATTGGAATATCGAAGAAATGTGTCGGCTTCAAAATCTGTGCACGATGGATACCACGCCGTCCCACAGACGAGAACAAACAGCGTCGATTGAAATACTGCAAGCAAGTTTTGCAGCGCTACTATGAAGAAGGAGACAACTTTCTTTTCAATATTATGATAGCGGATCAGTCATGGGTCTATCATTATGACTCGGAAGAGAAAAGACAGAACGCTGAATATCGATATCCGGCTCCTTCTTGGGCGAAATCGTCTGCAAAAACACTTCTTTTGACTGTGTTTTGGGATGCTCACCTAGTTTATGTGATCGAGTTTCTGGAACAGGGGGGTAACAGTAAATTCTTCTCAATATATACGGAGTCTAAAACACGTTGAGTTTGTCGTGTTAGAGGCAGCCTGGTGCCAATAATCTTGCTACATGCCAACACTTGTCCACACACCTCGCGCGCAACTGAAGAGGCTCTGCGAAACCTGAAGTTTAAACCGATTACACACCCTCCTTATTCCTCCGATCTTGCGCCATGGAATTTTTATTTTTTCTTCTACTCAATAGAGATCTCAAGGGTAATCATTACACCTCAGATGATGAGGTGAAGGCAGCTATCAAGTCCTGGATTCGAGAAAAGTTGAAAGAAGTTTTTAGTGACGGAATGAAAAAACCTGTTACACGTTGGGAGAAATATATTAGCCTTAACGGTGACTATGTTGAAAAATAAATATATGATTTTGAAACTTAAGAATTGTACTTTAATATATTTTTGCCCGATCTTGCTATTTGTTTCTGCTCGCGCTCTACCAGCGTGTGTATATTAATTTTCAGCCTAGCCTCGTATAATAAATCTATACAGTTTTTCAATATGTCCTTTGACTCGTTCTCATTGAATGCCTTTTATATTAAATAAAACTAACAACTACAACGCTAAAACGTTTACGAATATCACGATACATTTCTAGTGTTTCTATTTTCAAGTCAACACTTATAAATCCAAGTTTCTTAAACTTACCTCAAGTTATGCTACAACTTTTATTGTAGATACTACGAAAAATGTAAGTCAGAAAGTGATTGCAAATGAAGCCCTGACTCTACGCCCTTATGTATGTACAACAGGTAAAGGGAATTTCTACTTTAAAACCACACACGCGAAATTTAATGCAAATTTTACACTATTGGTTGCTACAATTGAATGAAAAATCTAATTTCTAGCACCATCTAGAAACAAAAGCAATTCGTCATCAATTTATGAATTGTTGATTCCATCCATTTTGTCACAGAATATATAAATTCAGGAAATACATTTCGGTTCAAAAGCCTTACCTACGCCTTATAACCTGGTAAGAGAAATACATATATAAAGTATTGTACATAAATGTAAAATTCGTTGAAATAAAAAATGCCTAACTACAGGTAAATGTCCTTTCAAAATATAGTCAGACGTTACAATTAATAATACATTGTGTTCGTTTTAATCCGTGAAATAGTTAGTTTGAAAATTTGCCTTTCGCTGCTTTATTGAGCTCTTAGAATTTATTTAATATTTTCAATTATTTAAATATTTTATCGCGCGCTACTTTATTATTAATTCATCTCTGTGAATATTGATTATCGCTAGAATATAAACTGAAATATACAAAATGACATTACTTATTTAGTACTCCACTTCTTTTTCAATTAGTTTCTTTTTTATTATCTTTGGTAACTAACAATATATTTCTTCATATTTAATTAAATAACTTATTGTTAATTGTTTGTGTAATATTATAGTCCGAAAATGCGCATTAATGTATTGTCGCTCTACTGGTTAAAGTTGATGTTCTAAATATCAAAGTACAAGTACTTGTTTAACTATTTTATATAAAAAAAATCTATAACTCTCACCACCTTAGATTATCTTATAAATAAAAGATTTAGTATACTAATACTTGTAACATGCACCTGAAATTAAGTACAAAATACCTTTACTGTTTTAATTATAATTATTTATTTCATATTAAAAAGCTATTTTGTTCCTTGATATTAAGTTGCGCGTTAATATAATTTATTTTTGTTAATGATTTATGTAACATTTCATGATAGTATCCTGTATGTATCTATATTTCAATCCATTAGATTAGTTAATGACACAAAACACCCTGTATCAAGTTTTTGTCATTCGCTTCCTAGAGTTATTTATAATTAATAGAGAAATAATTCCTTTTTCGTTTATAGACAAATAAACAGCTGATTAATTAAAGATTCTTTTGTAAACAAGTCGAGCAGGTCAAGTACGAAGTATCAACTTGATAACTTTTGTTTAGTTGAAATAATGGCCTGCCGAATGCAGATTATTTTTATCAATTTTAACATACATGTTTTATCACGTAAACGGAAAATCTATAGTTTTAATTACTTATTTCCCGCTTAACGATAATTACATTCTTAGTTTTAAGAATAATTTCAAATGCACTGTTTATTTAGCTACCCGTAATTCTTTATAAGTGTTTTATAAGGCAATTAATTATTTAAAGACATCCTAAGTAATTATTAACGTACCTTTACATAATTAATTTACCAAATTAACCATTCTACTGCGCGTTTTATGTTTATTTTTCGAATTACGAGGCAAAGTGTACATAAAGTCGAAATATGCTGGCGTTGGAAAACCATATAAATACATCGCAGAAATTCGAGTTTTAACAGTCTTTTCGCTTTCTTCGAACAGAGAAGGTCCAGAACAAACTTTTTGAGAACTCTCTTCAAGCGAAAATCAGTATTACATTATATTTAAACAGTCTCACTCTACCTTTGAACAATAAAAGTTCTAGTTAAAACTGTGTTTGAGCAAAGGTTTTAAAAGCTAAAGCCCGTATTTACTTGCGGAATATTCTACTGAAACGTAATATTTAATTTATACATTAAATTAATTATTACAAGACCGTTTAGTATTCGTCATTCCATAAGACGTTAATGGAAAACGTATATTAAAACAGGATTATAGCCAGTAAACTTACTAAAAAGGAATAAATTAATTAATTTAATTCATTAACCGAAAGTCATTTCACAAGAAATTGGTACAATTTAATCATTTTAACCAGCTGATATAGCAAATATTTATTGCATTCAATCTTGCAGTCAAATATACATAATCAATTAAGTTTGGCTATTAAACGTGCTCCTTACCTGAATACGTATCACTCGACGTTGCAAAAGGTGTCGGGGTAACACTACCCCTACGATTAAAATAGCTTTGCTACTTTTATCTGTATATCGTTCGACGTTTTCTTTGAGAATATCGATTTCCCAAACCTCACACAAGTATATGTATATATATATAATAACTAGCACTGTAAATTTCAACACAAATTAACCTAACGGTATTAAAAGGTAAAACCGTTAACGCATAAGTACATCCAAAATCAGCCATCTTTTAACGAACAAACAGCTGTGCCAGTGTCATTGATTTTGCTCAAATCGAAATTAATACATTCATACGACCTCTGTCGAGATTTAAAATAAAGGACTAATGTACGCATTTGTTTCGTAAAGGTTCTTAGCAAACCTAAGGCCATTTTTAAAATACTACTTGTACAAATTAGTTTATTATAAACGAATCTTTGTTTATAACTTTAATAAGTGTAAATATATGCAATTTAGTAACTGTATAGAATCTATAACATACATTTTAAAATATATATATACAATTGGTTACAAATAAACCTAAATAAAAACTGAAACCGCATTAATTATTTAACAAAACTTAAAAATAAAGTTTCTGCGAAGTAGTAGTTAAACTTATATGAATACAAGGTTTACATTACGGTACCAGTTACATCGAAAAGTGTTTATTTAAAATGCTCTGAATAAAATTAATATTTGAAAAGCAAATATAATAATATTTCATAACTAAACTTCATTTTTAAAAGTAATCGTAATAAAAATCGAACTGCAGTTTATGAACAAGTATAAATATACAACCTAGGTCGTAAATTTTAAGTGCACAACCTCTTAAATCCAACCCATTCGTTTTCAATAACCCTTTCTGTATATATTCCCACATCCTCCGTTACTTAATGTCAATTTAGTTTTAGATGAATATAACTTTTATTGAATTTTTACAACCGATACTATATAATTTGACGAAACGAGCACCGAAGGAGCCTGCTTCCTATTTATAATCTACAAATCCGGACCCGCCCACTTCGGCTTGAGAGCAAACCCGTGGCATTGGACGCAGACTTTGTATGTCAATAGAGCAGGATTACATGCAAAGGTTCCCTACGTTACATACTGAGTATATTGTCACAATTGATGTAAAATTTGATTTCAACTGAGACAGTTAATCAAAAACGTATGTACCAAAATTCTATAAAAATAGCTTACCAAAAAAAAAGATGAAAACTCAAGCTCAACATTTAATCGACCAATAAAGAAAGTATTTATCGCTTCTTTATCCTGTAAACGAGACAAGACAATGCAACGTACTGCTTTATTAATAAATTTGCTTTCTTTATTCGGAGTACTGAAAATTACTTTAGCAGAAATTCGTTTTATAAACGAGAATTTGTAAATATTTCCTTTCGGAGCAAATACCTATTTGAGTTAAGCTTCAGCTTAAATATTGATAAAACTTATATTTGACGTTGAAAAGCACTAGCAATGCATTTAGTGTCACGTTCGAAAATAATGTTACGGCGCGGATCGATTCAATACGCCACAAAGCTGTCGATAACAAAGCGTTCGAATACTGTAGTGAGTAAGACAAGTCAATAATTGAAGGTGGCACTAAGTTTTCTGTCACAAATACCAGAATTGATGGCCTAATTACTCTCACTTGAAACAAAACTAGAATTTTTTACGAAGAGACACAGTTCTGGATGCTAAATAACCTAGTATCAAAAGTGTCGATGTAATTGAGACAATTCGGTAAATTAATAGGCAACGGGTAATGCTTTGACTTCCCGGTGTATAATTAAATCGTTATAAATATTCATTAATATCCAAAAAGTGGGTTCAAAGCAGTGTTTTGAAGGTGAAGGTGGAATCTTTTTTGGATCCACCCGGTATATGACTGAGGAGAAATTAATTAATCTTGTAATTTTTTTTATAAATTTGTATTGACAAATTGGCTTAATTGAAACTGAATTAATTGTTTTCATTAATTACTGACGAGTATAACTATTAACTTAATCCTTTACAGTAAACGTAATAAAACAAGTAGCGACGTTAATACATTTATATGAAAACAATTGGAGGGCAATCGTATACCATTAAATACATACAAGTAAGTAAATAAGAAATTCTTATTACTAGGTTTTGGGCAAACAATGACAAGATGCATTAATTTTAGTTTCTCACGGAGATATCACTCTTGTCATTCTTTTTCTCGCACAAAAAAATGCAAACCTTAATGCAAGTATTTAACGCTAAATACAGGATAATTTGACTGCAACTAAACAAGATCTACATAAACAATTTATATATTACAATGAAGGATACAGTACATTTAAATTAAAGCATCCCGATGAACATAAAGTTTATCACTAAAATCAGACACAGAATAACGGAACCCTGCAATAAGTTATTTGGTAGTAAATTGAGTTTAATGGCGACTTAAACTGGGGCCCATCTTGTATATGGCCAGTTAGTTATGTTACTGATAGTCACTGGTCGTCCTTTCCTAAACGATAATTAAGATGGCTGAACACTCGATTTATGAGTAATCAAAAACATATTAACACGAAGATTCGGTTAAAGTAACTGCCTCTATATGTAGAAAAGTTATGTACACAAGGATTACCTGACGTATCAATACTTATAATGCAATAGAGTTGTTGCCAAGTGCGTTATATAATTATTTTTGGTACAGGAATCATACTACGTTTCAATTTTGTTTTAAACGCGCATAATAATCGCCAAATAAAAGCCTGAACTCACAATCAGTTGAATCAATGCTAAATATAACAACATTAATTAAAATACATTTATGGAAACACTAAAATCCACCGAATACACAATAAATTACATATTAATTAAACGATAATTCATTTAACAGTACATACAACGCTTGGGTTGTAGAGATCCACACTCACCTTGAATGCCTCAAACAGCGGAATAGTCTTCTTTGGAAGGTATGTTTATTATGAATGCAACAGATCTGTACAAAAAAACTCAAGCCTATCATAAATTGATAAGGATAAGGATGAGCGCTATCAAGGTGAAAAACTTAATAAAATTATATGATTCAATAGCAATAATAATGATCCATAATTTTTGTCTTAACAATTGTTACTGTATTTTAATTCTTTTACGAAATAGTCAATTTCGGCAAGTTACTGTCCGGTAATTTATACAATCAAACAAACCCTGGCAAGTGATACTCGAAATTACATCACGCAAATGATGAACGCATTAAAGAGTTCTCAACTAGAAAGTAAATTGGAAGTGCTAAAGTGTAACAAAAGATCGCTTACATTGTTGGTGCAGAATATATTTCCATAGTTAAGATTTTATAGATAACTAAATTCGCAGGAGTTGCCTGTCAATAACTTCAAAAATTTTCTAGCAATATGCGGATTATTTTAAGCCTGAACTTTCCCTTTCGAAAACGACTTTAGATAACCAAACAATTATTTTGAGTGCGTAATTACAATAACTAGCTGGTCGAAAAACAAGATAATCTTTGTTGTTGCTTTACATATTTTCCACTATTTTACATCTCTCGATAATGAAGTTTTAACTTAATTTGTTTAAATCATTCGGGACGGCACTTAGAATGGCCTGCTTGGGAACAATAACTTCTACATAATTAATTCCCCGCACTCTAACCATGAAGCTAGTCAAATTCTCCCGAAATTGCAATAATACGTAACCAGCGTAGTTTTAAAATGATTCCTACTTAACACACAAGATTTGATAGAATGTTCTAACACTGTTATAAATAACTTTTTCTTAGAACACGGATTCGCTACCCAACAAATGTTTTTATTTTTACATTTTAAGGAAAGAAACTGTTAACTAGGAAATTTCAAATTTAATTCTTATTTAATAAAAGAAATGGAACGGAAGGTGGTAAACTGGAAGCGATCAATGATTCAATATTTACTATACAAACTACGTTTCTTTTATATTTAGGTTTCCAACCGGAAGTCGTAAAGTTGGTTTCGTTTTGAAAGTTATCCCTGACGAGATTATGATTTAAATAAAGGATATCGACTCTAATTAAATGATAATGCTTTTTTGTGTACTATTGAAATCTCAGTGGCGGAACCCAGAGTATATAAGCCGTTATTTTAAAGCCGAATTTTTGATATAACGTATTATTATATAAACACAACAAACGCTGTTAATAAATTCAAATAGTAAGCAAACTCGTAACACCTGATAATAAATATCTAGTGGTATCAATTATGGCTAATTTGTCAGCACTGTTCATTAGCAAAACTTAAATGTCAAACGCAGATTGAAGTCCATAAAAGAAAGTACTCATTATAAATTTGAATAGTATCAACTGTAAGTGTTTTAGAGTGTTGTTTCAAGGCCACAATCAAATAGTAACTCACACAGTTTTAGATAAGCGCATATGCGAATACTGCTTTGTTGTTTTCCCGCATGCAGCGCCGCATACCCAAAACCGCGGCTCCTGAGCGTAAAGCGTTTTGTATTTTGCAGTTTGCTAAGAGTGAATCTGTAATTTGAGTCCAATGTGCGTTTCTTTTAAAGCTGAATTGTGATCCCCTATATAGCAAATACATTCCCTGACGGTATAGGCAATTCTAAATGACCGGATGTGTGTGTAAATGGAAAGGCACGGGACGACCAAAAGTGTCTGAAGAGGATGCTGATCGTGTCAAAGCATCTTGCCTTTGTAATCCTAAGACATCTTTTCGGAAAGCAAGTCTTGCATCTTGCCTTTGTAATCCTAAGACATCTTTTCGGAAAGCAAGTCTTGAACTACAGTTACCAAAGACGACAGTGTGGAAGGTGTTAAGAAAACGTTTACACGTGCATCCATACCGTTTACAGTTGGTACATACTTTAAAGCCAAATGACTATGATATACGTTTTCAGTTTGCAAGTGAAGTGTTTGAGCTGGAAGATGACTTTCTTGATCGTATGGTGTTCAGTGATGAGTCAACTTTTCATCTAATGTTCATATCCGGGGATAGAAGTTCCTCATGAACTTGTGGAATATCAAGGAGATTCCCCAAAATTAAACGTTTTCTGCGCTGTGCCCGACGTCACGTGTACGTGCCATTTTATTTCGCTGAAGCTACCGCAACACGGATGGCTTATCTGGATATGTTGCAAGAATGGCTCTTTCCCCAATTAGTAGTAGAGGGTCAACTTTAAAACTTTATTTGACAACAAGATGGAGCCCTTTCCCATTCGAATTTCTTTGTACGGG
Source organism: Phrixothrix hirtus (assembly GCA_024586415.1). Lineage (NCBI taxonomy): Eukaryota > Metazoa > Arthropoda > Insecta > Coleoptera > Phengodidae > Phrixothrix > Phrixothrix hirtus. The sequence continues at coordinate 4,889 of JAHWXV010719288.1, read as the reverse complement.
AGTGTTTGAACGTCGAAGTCCCTGACCACTGAATTGGTCGTAATGGTCTAGATGACAGAGATCTTTTTCGCTGGCTTCTACGTTCACCGGGCCTCAGGCCATGCGATTTTTTCTTTTCTTTTCTTATCTAATGATATTCCAGAGTTGAGACACAGAATTGAAGAACCCATTGTTTCCATTGCTCCGGACTTATTCGCCAAAGTGTAAGAAGAATCGGATTTTAGGTTGGAAGTGAGCCGTATAACTAACGGTACATATATTTGTAAGAAAAACTAGGTTAATTTACCTTCCATTTGATATATGATTTGTTGTAAATAGTCTAAATTAAACGGTTATAATATACCATTGAAACTGGGACATTCTTTTATGGTCACCCGGTATATAAAGTTCAAAGTGTTCGATCAGTTCATATTTAGTGTTCTATAATGTTACTAAAAGAAAGAAGTTAAATGCACTTACGAGCGACTACAGTGTTTGCCGTGAATGGCTTAGTACGGCTAGAATGGTATTAACATATTTGCGCGTGTAGTGTCTCCCTTATTTAATCTGTTAAAGTGGAGCATTTTACCCCGGTATAAGTTTGACCTAACATTTCATTACGACGGACTTTGGGAAAAACTCCTATTGAGGAAATGGGACTGAAAAAGAACACTCAACACTCCACTATTATTTGGTTGCCAGATTATTGCAACCTTCAATTAAGTGAGAAGTACAAAAGGAACACGCATAATTACTATACGTTCAATACTCAACGCTGCTTGACGCAAATCCGTCGACCTTTCTGTTTTGCAATGGGAGCCGAGGCGAAAGCAAAGAAATAGTATCATTATTCCCCTTTGGTAGTGTTTCACTGTTCTTAATTGCTCATGGGAAACGTGTCACGTCACGAACCCAATGCTTTGTTTGCTTAGTAATCTTCGGGTTAACTTCTGCTGAAATTTATTTTTAAAGGAAAGCACGTTGTATCAATTTGAATTTAAGTACTACTATTTTACATTAATAAACTATGAATGTCCTTGCTACAACATTCTATTAATTTTTGAACGTGGCTTTGATACCATTAAGTTTAAATAGATGAGCCCCCTTAATAGAATTGGTTAATTAAAGACCTCTTACGATTTATTTTTAAAACAACCAGAATTAGAAAATAATTTCATTTATACATTCAATTTGAAATAAATGCAGTATTAAACAAATAACAAGCCTTGTAATAGATAATTGAATTAATAAAAATAGTAGTTTAAAATATTTAAATTGCAGTGGCATATCTACAACTAAAATTATTTAACTTCCAAACGATCGTTGACAAAAGACACTCTCAAAATGAAGTAAATCAGTTTAAAGTAATCAAAATGATGTGATAACTTGCTGTTTGAGAAATTGTATAGAGCAAAAACTACAAGCACTGGTTGCGCTATAAATATTACAACTTCCGACTTTTTAGCTTCCACTAGTAGTAGCTCCGTATAACACAAAAAAGGTGATCATTAAAACTGATACAGTTTCACGCGCTTTCATGTTAATTATAATTAAGTGTAAAAAACAATTTAAAAGACGATAAAATTCGCGGAGTGCGTAAAACAAATAATTAAAATAACTAATTATATATAACTGTTTTTAAATTCAGTAGCTTGTCTAATTAACATAGGATAAATCACAAATGTTATATTTGTATAAAATAAGGTCATTTTATACGTTACATATTATCGCACCACTTTTAAATATTATTTCGCAATATGTCGCAAGTTCAATTAAAGCGAATTATCGCGAACCGAAAGAAAGAAAGAGAAATTGAATCTGCATTTGCAGAATAAAGACACCGCTTCCTTGAGTGGATATAAATGGATATAAATAAAGCCATTCACTTCGATTTCGACTTTCGAATCGAAAGTATTAAGCTATGTTCTTATGTCGTGGTGTGTATAATTAATCAACCAAAAGGTTTAAGTTATATCGCTTTATCTACAGATCTGGTTTTGCACTTAGAAATTTGTAAAAATCGCTGTCCCCGCCAAAGTCTATCCGTTACCGTGGCAACAGACACTCTCGTTGAAGGGTGATCACGATCCTCCAGATAGATAATTGCTCGTATCTCAACAACTAGAGTGCCCTAAAACTATCTACCAGGTTAAGAGGGACCATCGTATATTATATTTCAAGTTGCTAGGGCGACAGGGCATATAAGTCAGGCGGGCGCGCAGGAACGCAATCTTTAGTTGCTCGTGCCATACAGACCGCAAGGAAATGGTGACAGGAGAACATAACCCCTAGGCAGTTTGCAAACCGTCCGTGTAATAATGTAAGAAATATTAAAACACGATCCGATTATTATATCATTTCTAAAAGCATTCCAGTATCTGTTATGGCATCTAAAATTAATTGCTGGCGAGACCACGCCTCTTCGCGAGAAGCGCTAAATAAATTCATCAATAATAAATTCGGTTACGTCATCCTTCCGTGATTCAAATTAATGTAATTATGACAAACTAGCCGTCATCCGTAATGAGAAATTAAATCTGCTGATTGAACTTAGCAATAAAGAATTTTTTCATGTAATCACAGTGACTCTCGTTTCAAATGCAAACAGTATTTATATAATCATTCTGTTTCATTATATTCATTTTGTATATATTTATTTTGGAATTAGACTTGTAGATAGCGTCCATATAATTATTCAGATCCTCCGTTATTATTCTGTACATATTTTAATAGTTAATCCTGTAAATATCCGCTTGTTTATTTTATTAGAACAATATGTGATTTTCGAAGATTTAGTGTCTTGTTATTCATAATCTAATCCGTTTAGATACAAATAATAAACTCTACATTCATCCGAGTCTTGCGAATGAATTCGCCCGTAACGACGATCTACCTGGATGAGCAAACATATAAACAATTTTATCCTGTAACGTAAGTAAACGAACCCGTAACGTCACAACTTGAAAGAGAACTCTTCTCTTGTTTAATAAAACTCTCTACCACTCTAGGATTTGTTTCAAAATGAATATCCTTTTAGACATTGGGTTTTACTTTTCATCCTTTACTAACTTACGACTTCCAATTAATTAAACTGTTAACACAAATTAATTCCATGTAATCAACAGGAAACAAATATAAAATTGATATGTTTCAGAATACTTTATTCCTGTATTCATAACTCACCTACATTGCATACATTTTTATTGTAAGAATTGATTAAACTTGGCCTAATTTGTATCGTTACTGGTTTATATATATATTTAAAAATTTTCGGCATCGACCTCGAACTCGGTATATAAAAAGTAATTAATTAAACAATTTACCAATTTCTTTCATTAAAAATCATTACTAAAACTAAAATTAGAGCAAATATTGTATCTTACAATTTTGAAATTTATTTTTAACAATTGCATTTGAAATGACAATTGTTGATTTCTTTAAATTTAAAGTTAATTATATTGAATAACTGCTCAACCTTTCTAGATAAATGTAGAAAGCATACGGCTTATTTAATCAAGAATATCCTGATAAACCTCCAATTAAAAATTCTACAGCAAAACCAATGATAGTCATGAGAAAACTGGAAATGTAAGTAATTTACCTCGAGAAGATCGTCCTGAAATAACCAGAAGAGTAAGTTGACATTTTGTTGAACTATGAAGAAATCTCTCCAATCTTCACTAGATAATTAACTATAAATAATAATACCAACGATTCATTGGTAATAAAATTATAGATTCAAGAGAAATGCCATCCTTATAAATTATACTGGATACGTGAATTAGAACAGTATTTAATAATTATATAAGAACATTCATTAGTAATGCTGTTAAATCGTATGCGCCATATAGTAAATGTACAGTCTGTGGACTGAAAACTGCAATTGCAAATACTTCGATAACTATGCATCTTAGAAAAAAAATATGTGATAGTTTTATAAAAAAAATCATCTGCTGTTAAACGTAATAACTTATTTTGTGAACACCCTGTATAAAAATTGTAAATTCTATACGAAACAATATCACCATTTTTTATGTATAAAATTATGTAATGAATGAGTCAATTATATTGTTAATGCCATCAATAACATGATGTTTAGAATACAAAACGCACTATTTAACCCACATGTATACGGGCTCTTAGTGAACATAAGTGCGTAAAAATTTTTAATCTAACTCGAAAAGATTTTGGGCAAATATCTATCATGAATATGCTACAGCATGAAACGTAATTAAGTACATAAAAGCACTTTATTTCTGTTTACAAGATATCATATTGCGTTTACTACGTTATCGAGTTCTTGCCTGATAGCTATCTTAATAAAAATATAAAGCGTATTCTTTAAAATCGCCTAAATTTGCTTTTTCTATAAACTAAAGTCCCTTTGATCCACATTATTTTATACAAAAAATAAATATTATTGCATACAGGGTGCGTCAAATTTGTACGAAACATTTCGATTTTGAAATATTTCAACTAAATTTAAATTATATATAACACGATTAATTGTAAATATTAAAAATAGGACATTCATCAAAATGCAATTTCAGTTTAAAAAGACTTGTAAAACGTATTAAAACATTGTAGAATATTTTTAAAGGTGAAAGTCATTTTTCAAGAATACAAACTTGTTAAAAATGATTAGTATCTATTAAGTAAAAACTACTTTTTACTTTCTCTTACCTATATGAAATATAGTATAGAGAAAGTGTTGGTTTCGTCCAAAATTTTCGATGTCAAAATTTTAGTGGAAATACACGTTTTGGAGCCTCCTGAGTCCGAAAAACATGTTTTTAAAAATTGATCTGTCTGTGTGTGTGTATATATATATATATATATATATATATATATGTGTGTGTGTGTGTGTGTGTGTGTGTGTGTGTGTGTGTGTGTGTGTGTGTGTGTGTGTG
>JAHWXV010719173.1:0-10807 GCA_024586415.1 Phrixothrix hirtus | reverse complement strand
TTACTTCATTATCATCGTCGAACTGCTTATCGCTTTCTGAAGGTAAATAATATTTGTTTTGCAGTAAAAGATTGTCGTTATCAAAAACATATCGTTTGTTTTGTTCGTGTATTGGTGGCGATAGATTAGACCGTTTATTTGTTGTTTTTCGTGAACCCTGTGTACTTAGGGATAAGGTTCCTTTGTAAAATACTGCTACTTCCGGAATTATATACTGATATATTTCGTTTTGATCCATTGCAAATTTGCGCACGAGTGGCTCTTTGTGGTAATACCTAATTTTCTTCTTGTTAGCTCTTAGTTCTGTTGAAAGATCCCGGAGATATGAAATTTTGTTAATACACTAAAAAGCGTCCACATGGCGCGCCCAAGGGCACGCTCTTGATTAAGAAAACTTTAATCGCTGTTGGTAAAGTTCGGAACTGATTACACCGAAATTAGATTAAATAATTTAATTTTTCACTTACTTTAATATTGTATTGAACAATAAATCTCTCAATAGCACTACGTCTAACGCCACTCTAACGAGAACTCCTGGATATTTTTAAATATGTGTAACTTAGTAAATAATTCTTCAGAAATGAAGATTGTTGTTAATTAACAGGTCTAATTTAGGAAATTCATTAAATATAATTTACTTATCCGGTATGTGCTGCCGTCTAGGGACAAAGTTTGTAAATATAAAATTCGCTTTAAAACTTCGATTTGGTTAAAATACATTTTCTTATTTGACGTCTTTTCTTGGTAATTCTTCGGTCGTAGACTGCCTTGAAAATAAACACTTGCATTTTATCGCTGTTAGTATACAACCGTATCATGTGAGTTCTCTGCTATTTCTAATTGCTGTATTCTAAAAAGGCGTTGTTCATTTCGATACAACAGTAAGAACTAATTAGGCTTTTTCTATTCAGTAAATTAATTCGTTTTGGTCTATACGTTTTAGCTTGACTGGTAGGATATATTCCTTCATTTCTACTCGCTATGTTATTATGGGCGACCTTAATTCCGGATGGATGCGTAAGATGCCGTGTCGACGCGTGAAAATCTTAAGGTCCTACAAAAATCTTAATTTCTATCATTTCTAATAAACTGTTGGTGTAATGTTTTCGACTTGTCCAATAGCGTCGAATTCTGTTTGTGCAAATGTGTCCATACTGATAGACATCAGTAACATGTTTAGTTTCTTTTAATTTTCAAACTACGTATAAATTCTACATTATGTATCAATAATTATTTGCTGCGTTTCTAATTTAATTATGTTTTTAATGTAAAATAATTGCGTCGCCTCGATTTGCTTACCGTATTTAATTTTGTGTTATTTGAATGAAATATTCAACAGCTTTTCAATAATTGCAAAATAAGAAAAAAACTTCTATACTTTTCAGATTTAAAAAATATTGATATTAAATTCTTAATCATATACGAGTTACACTCGATAACTTTATACAGCATAGGTATGAACTTCTCTAGAGAAAAGATATGAGATGCTAGCTTTTAACACTCATTATATTGTTTAACGTACTTTATTTCTAAATAGTTTTTTTTTTGTTACAGCTTTTGCATAATTGGTTAGCGTATACTTTTGAATTGTTTTTAACTCGTGTTCATAACATTCTCACTTTAATGATTAACTGGTCCTTGTAAATTTTTTGACGCTATTTATCTCAATACTCATTTAATAAAAAAATTAACGCTATTAAGCTCTTTAAATTTATTTCTTTTTGTTAATGTATCTTATCCTTTCATGTCACTTGATAGTACATTTTGTTCTACACAATTTATTTACTGATGCTAAATTATTTAGCATTGAGTTAACGTTGTACTGTACCCGATACATACGAGGTCTCGTCGGATAATTCTAGGTTAGCTTTGATCTATAAAAAGCAATCCAGATATCCTTTTTGATTGTGAATGCGTCCCTAACCAGGATATAAATTTACTGTTGTTACTTAGTTTATTTTATTTGTTTATATGATATTATGCAATTTGTGAATATTCTACTGGGTGTTTGAATAAAACCTACTTATTGTTGAATTTACTTGTTGTGATTTCATAGTACTTCCTTTTACCTAATTTACATTTCTTTAAGTTTTCTTAGGTCTACAGTTCCAGATGCCGAGTTCCTGTTGCAAATAGGTTTATCTTAAGTGAACATCTTGTCGTTCAGTTGTTGCTTGTGATTGTTAAAGTGAACGACTGGTGCCCTACTTATTCTTTACTTAACTTTATTTTTATCTTAAGAAGACGTCGACTTAATTCAAGCCAGAAGGTATACACCGAGAAGTGTATTTTATAAACAACTTGTTACCATCATTAGCTAGATTTCGTGGCAGTCAGCAACAACTGCAAATTTGAAAAAACAAGCTAATATGTGGTTGGTTTGTTTAGAATAATGTCCTAATCAACATACTCAAAATTTCATAATATAGATTTAGGGGAAATACCGCCGTCTTAGAAAATCCACCGCAATCTCGAATTTTTGTATTTCCTGTCTACAATGCTTGAAATAATTGATCCATCGAGTTTATTACAGTGCCAAATTAAATCACACGATCTCTATGATCAATAAAATATTTGTTCAATGACAGGGAAGTATTATCAAAAGTACGTTTTTCTAATGGGGATATGATTTTAAACAGAAGTTCATGTTTTGCAAACAGGAACTGTATTCATATAAAAAACAAACATTCAGATTAGCAAGAACCATAGAGCGAGGTTACAACGCTCCATTTTACTAACTCTGCGCATTCCATGGCGTCAAAGCGTTCGGACACTTGTAGAGATAAGGTTTTATTGAGAACGAATCCAGAGATCAGCCAATTACAATCGAATGTGTTATTCGTATTCTAACCGACAAGATTCAGCCCCACCTACAAGCGTTGGGTCATCAGAAGACTCGAGCAAGCTCGGGACTTTTGAAAATTGTGTGATATTCTCGAAAATAAAGGTGAGTGTTAGTATACACTTCAAATTTTATGAAAAACCCACAACTCATGAAACGACGTACAACGAGAAACAGTTTAAAAGAAAGTTACGAAGTCATTATGGAGATAGGATTATCATTGTCGAGTAATCAGGGAGAACATGTGTTCTTTGCTTTATCAGTATAGCACTTAAATTTTGTATTTTAAATTGACATAATAAAAGATATAGCAACATGGAAGTAGAAAAAATGAGAATTGTAGAAACTGCAGTATTTGAAATAATCTAATTTTATTAATCCGATGAAAAATAAAATGCTAGAATTGCATTTCAACTGTTTTTACCTTTTTCTGATACTAAAATATTCAAAAAATTTTTAAAACTGCCATAGCAATACCTCCCAGTTATTGATAATAGAGTTCATATGAATCAATTTCGCATAAAAATGAGCGCTACAATGTAATTAATTCATGCGCCGCAGTCAGAAAACGTAAAAATCTAAGATTGGGGCAGTTTCTCCAATACAACTGTTTTCTTCAACAATAATCTTTTTGATACTTTAAGTATTGTAACAAAAATTAGAAACAATAGAAGCTTAATGTAACATTCTGGGACAATCCAGTACATTACTTATAATTAAACTAGATGATGTAATCACAAATGACCCTTGCGGTAACCGATATCTGCCAATTAAATTCAAAGTCAGGAGTAAGTCATGGTATTGCAATTTATTACATCATTATTATGACTAATTTTTATTGTTTACTATTTCTTGATGTTCTAGAATTTATTTTTTAGTTTTTTAGTTTTAGTTTTAATTAGAATCTTGCCTTATTAGTCACTCTTATGCATAAATTGAAATATAAATGTTTGTTGTTGGTGTATTGTAAAATAAATATTAAAATAATTTAGTGTATATAATCCTTTTGAATTTTAACTTGGAGTCAAAGCTTTCCCTCAAATAAAGTGTTTAAAACTAAATAAAACAATTATTAAAACTGATTAGATATTATATTCAGTACAATATTTCAGTCTATTAATTCTAGCGTTCTACAGGTGCAATAAATAAAAATCAGTTTGTTCTAAAACTAAATGTTATAAAACACATTATAATTAATGTAGGAATATACTCAAGCAGCAAAAGTTTACTGCAGTTTGAAGTGACATAACTTTTTATTAACTGCAAATTGACGCTTATATCGTTACCTTGCAATTTAGTTAACTATTCTTAATTAGTCTTTTTCCCGCCTATTACATATCTCTTATTAAAATTTTTGAGTAGGTAGGAGAGGCAAGGCTGCTGGTTTAGGTAACTGTTAATTGGTTCATTTGCCAGTAGACTGCGTAATTTCATACAGGATATTGTGAGTTATAGTAGTGCTAGTGTAGATTCTATTAGAGTGTCGGCGTTTTCGACCAAAGCGCGCCTTGAAGTGAATGTGATTTTATATACATTTGTTCAACGTAAACGATTTATTAGTTACTAGTGTTTTATTTGTTATTTTCATTTATTATCATATTAACTTTCTATTTAACGTTTTTATAATTTTTTTATATTACCCGTTTTTTGATCTAACTCTCGCGATATTGCGTTTGTAAATGAAGCACTTGTTGACGCCGGTGGTTGTACACCAGAAATAAGTGGGGATGAATCAGATGAAGAAGATTTTCTGATACAGTCTGAACACAATACAGATACAGAAACAGAGGCTGGTACTTCTGATGATGAACCTAATTTTAAAAATGAAGAAGCAAATGATGAACGAAATTTTATTTTAGGAAAAGATTTAGAGACAATTTGGACCACACAACTTCTTAGTAAACAAGCTAGAATAAGGAAACATAATATCTTTACTCATATAAGAACACTGCATCCTGAAGCTAATGATACTAATTCCAATATTGAAATTTGAAAGTTAAATTTTCCTGATTCGATGCTGGACAAAATTGTAACCTATACCAACATTTTTATTGAAAGCAAGAAAGAACATTATTCTATTGAACGTGGCGCAAAGTTTATAACACGTATACAGCTTAACGCTGTTATAGACCTTCTTTATCTGGTTGAATTATATCGTGCCGCTCATATAAATGTAGAAGATTTATGGTCCTAGGATGGCGCGGGTGTCGAATATTTTTGGACAACAGTTTCACTCAAGATATTTAGTTTTATACTAAGATCACTGAGATTCGACGATATTAGAACACGAGGTTAACGTAAACGATATGATAAGTTAGCTCCAATAAGAGAGGTGTTCACTGAATTGGTAGAAACTTGTAAAAAATTAGTATGTTTATATGAATATGCTACATTGGACGAGATGTTGGAGAGTTTTCGTGAAAGATGCCCGTTCCGAAGGTATATAAAATCAAAACCTTCGAAATATGGCATAAAAATATTTGCACTTGTTGATGCAACTTCTTTTTATACCAAACATTTAGAAATCTATGTAGTACAACCACCATGTCCTTTTGTTATTAGCAACAGAACAGTTGATGTAGTGAAAGGATTAGTTCAGCTGATTGCAAACAGCGGAAGAAACATTACTCTCTATAATTGGTTTACTTCTATTCCAATGGCAGAGCCGCTTCGAGATGAAAACAATCTAATTCTTCTGGGAACAATCAGGAAAAATAAGCGAGAGCTTCCATCAGACCTTATGAATATAAAAGGCCGGCAAATACATTCTAGTAAATTAGTTTTCAACGACTATGTAACTGCTGTGTCATATGTTCCAAAAAGAAACAAGAACGTTCTTTTAATATCTACTATGCACCACGATGATACACTTGACGAAAATAACTCTGAAAAAAACCCGAAATGATTACTCTATACAATAAAACTACAGGAGGAGTGGATGTCGTGGACCAAATGAAAGGGAATTATTCAGTGAAAAGAAAAAACAATCGGTGGCCACTAACAATTTTCCTTTCAATGTTGGATATAGGAGGTATAAATTCATATATAATAAATCAAATAAAAATTGATTATAAAGCGAGTCCTCGACGACTGGCTTTGAAAGAACTGGTCTTGGGTTTAGTGAATGCAAATATACAAGGCCGTTCAAAGAACGTTATGCTACCGACAGAGCTAAAATCTTCTATCAATAAAATATTGGACGTACAATCACCCAACAGAAAGCGTTTCAGTATTGAAGAAAGATGGCTACTGTACTGCAAAAAAGAACAGAAGAACAAAACATAGTGCAACTGGTGTGATGTAAGGAACACAGTGTTGTTGTTTGTTGTGAATGTGCGGAAACAAATAACGATAAAAACAGACTAAACGATTCCGACTCAGAATAATTTTGGTTAATTTTTTTATAAATTTCACAACTTACTAGTGTACCTTGTTCATTATTGAGTTGACTTACATTTAGACTGTAAGGAAATTTCAAATCATTTCAAAAACCTATATCTATGTAAGATATTTTTAAGTATTAATATTTTATAAGTAAATATTTTTTTGCTAATAAAATAGTTTTTATTTTCTCAGAAGTCTAAAATTGCCGTTACATTTACTGGTGCATAATTGACAAAGCCTACCAGTAACTTTAGATGACAAAGTAAAAGGCGGAGAAGTGACCGATGCGCGACCTGCCAAGTAACAAAATTTAGCGCTCCCAATTAAGGGTTAAGAAACGTTTAAGTTATTCAACTTAATAATTAATCCTGGTTTCCAGAATACTGTAAACAGACGTTCGGTTAACTTACAAAGGTACAAAATTGTTCTGTTGACTAAAAGTTTAACAATTAAAGAAACAAAAAAGGTAGTTTACCAAAACATTTCTGACAAATTGTCAGTATATCGTTAACTATCGGATTACGATTTTTTTTATAATCGACTTGCCAAGAAATACATACATATCTATATTACGAGGCGAGTACCCAACATAATTCTTGGGAGTTTTAAATGTGTTTACGTTAACAGTGTTAATATCACATTATAATTCAGTTGTGATGTATATTCGAAGCGTGTATAGTTATTTTTCTTCAATTAAGATTTTCATGGTAAGTAATGTTTTGAAATTTTAAATTAATGTTAATTCATTTTATCCATAATATTTCTATATTTAAATAGGCATTAAAGTTGGCAAGACCTAAATAAGCGCCAAAAAATAAGCCACTAAAATATTGTTGACATCGGTAATCTTCCATGTTTAATTAATTTTAAACTAATAGCGTATCTGAAGTATTGCATTACACCAGTGCAGTGCACATGAAACACATCCTATTACAAAAAAAAGTATAATATTTTGCAGTTTTCCTAGTTTTCATACTATTCCTTATAAATAGAAAGCAGCTAATATGCACCACATTCGTGCAGTGTATATAAATCGGAAACGTTATAATAAATACACCTACAATTACTTCTAGTAATCCTTGTACTTTCCTAGTAACGTTAATTTTCAAAATTCAATATCATTACGTAGGGTGATGTTCGCGAAGATCTGCTACTCTTCAATAAAGAGCTGGCCATAACAGCATTCGTAAATTTACATGGTATGTATGTATAAGTACCGGCATGTGCACAATTTAAGTATAAGTAGTATCATAAATTAAATTTTTGGTTTTAAGACCGTAACTATGTAATTTTTTAATGTAATTTCGCTTTTTGAAAATAAGAGAGATACCAGTTCTAATTGTTATATTTTTAAACAATTTACATTTGATTCTCTACCAGCTTAGATATAAGGCACTTTGAATAGAATACAAATCGACTCAAATATCGTTATAAATCGCTCTTGTTAGAAATAAACATTGGGTGGGCAATTTTTATAATTTATAAGGGTTTCAATTTTTGGTTAGAACAAACTTTAGCTTTGCAAATTTAATCATTAATGAGCATTATTGCTATTGAGTTTTCATTAGGTTTTTAAATTTTTATTTCAATTATTAAGAATTATTAGACAGTTAAGAAATAATTAAGCATTAAGTACTAGTTAACTCTTGTTGTGCCAATTAGTTATTGGCAACCAACTTACCTGTCTTAAACCGATTTCTTCTGCTTTTATGGTTTTTTAGGTTTATTTGAACTAACGCATAGCTAATACCTGTTGTACGTTCCCGTTGGTCATTTAAATCAAGGCAGGAATCGGTTATTTTGGACTTTGGACCTGAGTTGACATAACAACAGTACTAGAACACCGTAATGTATACTTATTTATTTGCTTAATTTGTATTTATTATTACTCTAAATTTGTTTAATTGTTACTTATTGCGTAAAAGACATTTAAGATCAAATTCTAGAGTTTAACTATAATTATGTAGTAGTACAATAACACTGATGTAATCGGCGATTATTATATTTTTCAATATACGCATTGTTGTTATTTACTTGAGTTTATCATTTCGGTTTGTTGTGTAATGCAACTAAAATGGATACGTCCTGACTGCCAAATTTCAACGATTTTGATTTATTTTCAAGATGTGGCAGATTTTTAAATTTTTTTGGCATTCTCTAGCTCAGGCTATCAAAGCAATTAGTCTTAGAACCCCTATCTTGAGAAAAATTGCAGCTATTCATCATTAGAAGTAATAATGAGAAATATTTTGCAATTGATCAGAAATTAGGTGCACGTTTTAAGAACAAGCACAGTACCTTTTTATAAAACTAAGAACTTACATATGTATGTACCATTACATTAAAAGTGAAGCATATGAATGGTTTTGGAAAAGATAATAGTTAATATTGTTCGTTAAATAGTATTAAACAATACGTATTTGTTTTGAAATGCATTGATGATATTTAATTCATTATTTTTTCAACTTTTCTTGTTTTACTGTTTGAAAATTACTTACTCTTTATGAATTTGTATTTACGCTTCTGAAATTTAAGTTCCCTTTCTGAAATTAGTGTTACTTTATTCCGTTTTTCTAAAATGAAAGTTTTCCAAACAGAATTTACATTCTGTTAGAAGCATACCAGATCATATATACACTTCGTGACACATCGGTAGCAGGGCAGATGAGTTTCGTAGGTGTGGGATGAACAACAGCGCGTCTATCGAGTCCTGTTTTAAATAAAGCCATTATTAAATGTTTGTACGTGTTTTATTTAGCAGGAGCTAACATGTCCGAAGTGGGATACAGAATTTAAATTAGCGTACAAGAAGAAATGTGATAAAAAATTTGTTTAGGGTGATAAAATATAAATTTTCTTTGTTTGAAAACGGTCAAGATGGCGGAGAAGCAAACTAGTACGAGCTGTTCAAGTACAAATCGAAGCGATGATTTGGAGGAGCAACAATTTGGTTATGGATTGCGAAAGGGCAGCACTACATCGACCAGTACGGGTGGCGATTTGCCAGAATCTAGTAACTTTAATGTTGTGGTGAAACTGATGATCCAACAGATGGCATTGATGCCCAAGTGTTTCCAAAAATGGAGGATAGTCGGATGAGAACAGATCAGCTGTTGCACGGACTATTGCAAGACAATTTATCCAGAATACGAGAAGCTCGATCCGAACAACTTATAAGTGAAACGAATTATCAGATCATATCAGATTTGAGTAAAACTATAGGTGACTTCTTTGGAGAATGTGGCCCAGAAGCAAATGAATGGTTAGACAGAATAAATGGTTGTGTATTGTTACATCATTAGCCTGAAGAAATTAATTAAAAACAGCGTGAATGCATATAGTTTTAGCAGCGAAAAGTTGGTATGAAGCGAGAAGAGCAAGTATTCTAAATTAGAATGATTTTGAATATCAATTTCGATCGACGTTTATAGTTACACTAAATATTACGTAACGCTGGAAGAAAATGACGAAAAAGGTTCAACAACCGCGCGAAATTGTTGAAACTTATTTTCATCAGAAGTACCAATTGTGTGAGGATTTAAATTTTTCTTTTGCTGAGTGAAAAGAACAAATTGTAATAGGTCTACTTTGAAAACAATTAATTCCTTAATGACATAATAAATCTTTATAGTATAAGTGATTATAATCGTGATTTTCGTTTTACCGTTTTACATGAAAGGCACGTGGTACAAAATTAATTTTGGTGGTACAAATTAGTAAAAATTCGATATAAATTGTTGCAATTGATTCGCTGTGATTTTCACAGGATGTTGCTGCTAGTTTGACAAAGGTTTAAATAACTTTAAAGTTGGTTTGTTTATAAGCATGTCACCTAAATCTTTTAATACTCCAATTTCATTTTCCGTCCAAGCAAATGTCACGTTTTTTTGTGTAAGGTTAGTTAACGGTTTTGTACGTACTGCATATTTGTTTAAAAATCATCTAAAATACGAGGTAAGTCCTAAAAATCTTCGCACTTCGCCTACATTTTGTGGTTGCGGAAAATCACGAATCGCGTTTATTTTATCTATTCCTTGTTGTAATGCATTTGAAGACATAGCGAATCCCAGATATTCAACACTTTTTCGCCCAAATTTACACTGTCGTAGTTGCGAAATTAAATTCGTGCGTCTCAATGCTTCAAACACCCGTGTTAATTTATCAAACATTTCTTCCCAATTTTTCGCAGGAACAATTATATCATCTAAATATGACATCGCAATTTGATTTTTCAGAGGTCCCAAAACCAAATTCATCAATCTACTAAATTTGCATGGTCCATTTGTTAAACCAAAAATTAAATGTTCAAATTGACCTGTACAATCCGGTGTAATAAATTCTGCCTTACGTTTAGAGTCTTCACTTACAAGGAAAGGGCCCCAACCCGAACTCACCGATGTGATTGATTTTTTGATATGTTGTAGAACATCAAAAAATAAAAGACACGATTTTTTTTTATCTGCTGTAAAGCACTTTTAAGGCATGAAAACCACCTTCAAAGTTCACCCCCAAAAACGGTTTTTTAATATATCTCCGCTTCTAATCAAAATTTTGCGACGAAACAAAATGGAAACTCATTAT
>JAHWXV010719169.1:0-11772 GCA_024586415.1 Phrixothrix hirtus | reverse complement strand
TGTTGACACTGGGCACATTATTTCGACCGAAATCTTGTCGTAGATTCCGAATAGTTGCAACAATCGACTCATTATTTAAGTAAAACGTTTTAATAATATGGACGCGTTGTGCGATCGTGTAGCGCTCCATGATAAATTGGACACATGTGCTTTAAACAACTACTACGGCGGCACCTACTGCAATGCGTGTATCAAAAATGGCGCGCAATTCAAATCAGTCAGTTATATATTGCCCACCTTGTATATAGTGTAAAGAGGTGGATATCACATAGCACACAGCTGGTGTCAGGATAGAGTAGGAATAATATATTTTCTGGCTGTGTAAATTTGGCGGCTTTGTTCATTTGATCTGGTTTCCTGGCACTTTTTTGGGGCTGTTTAGATTAGATGATCTACGCTAACAAGTCAATAACATTTCAGCATGTTCGTCACGAAATCTAAAACATTATGTAGCAACTACCACAATGTGATTGAAGGGTACGTACCAGTACAGTGTCTCAATATTATTTCCTATAGCTAATGTAGAATTAAATAGATGATCTATCAGTAGAATAATTTAAGTGTTGTAATTAAAAGTTAGAAACAAGATCGGTATATTTTATAAAATTACCGAATACATTATGTACAATTCCTACAATTATTAACTGAAAAAATTGCGGAAAAAACTTATTTTAAAGGTGTAAGTGGGTGTTGGTCGTTACAGGTGTTCATCCAAAACATCTTTTTACAAATGATATAATTTAATATTAAAAAATGAATACGGTTTGATATCTTTTTCATTTAATTCAGTTTTCAACGTACAGTGACTGACTACAATAATAATAACGTTCAATTTAAAAGTGGACTACCACGTTGGTGGTTAATATTTATTTGTAATTTTTATTTAAAGTGATTTTATTAATTCTATTGTTCTTGGTATATTAAAGATTAGTTAGATCATACGAGTAGATTTGGTGAGGGGAATCGGGTACCGCCTGTATATGCGAGTATGGTTAATTATGCTCGAGAAATAGTTATTTATTGAACAAGACTAAGTTTTAGTGTAATAATTGTATATTCACAACTCGATTAACGGTGGAGAACGCGTTTATATTTATTGTGCAAAGTTATACCAATATAAGTTTTCATGGTTATTGCCGATAAAATTCGTTTAAAATATTTGGAAATAAACATCAGTGAAAAGTGGATTGAGAAGTTGGTTAAAAAGTTTTGTCCAACGGGCTCAATCTTAGATAAGAAACGTGTTCGACAGACGTAAGTTTTAATAGGATATACAAACGACGGTAAGATATGCAAAATAATATTTATTTAGGTTTAGCACATGTTGATTTGTGAAAATTTTATGCATGTCGAAAGCAAGTTCTTTGCGAACTAATACCTTCGACTGCTAAACAGACTATTTTAGTCTAGTGGATCGGAAAAATCGATTTTATTTGTTGCATATTTTGCAAGTATGAAAAATATGACGGCAAAAATGTAGCCAGATTCGCAATGAGTACGAGGTACAATGCGACAAATTTGTTGCGAAATTAATGGATAAGGTAATTGGTGAAGTAACAACGGCATAGCTATTAGCAAACACCCACACCCTGTCGACGAAATTAGAGGAAGAAGTACGGCCAGGTACTGCTACAAAAGTTCCAACGATAATCAGCTGCAACACGAAAACTGCGTTGTTGGAGAAGAGAGATGGTGCAAGTAAAGCCCAAACAGAACGCGCATACGGAAGTTTTGGTTACGATAATTTGGCTCTTACGGTCAAGGTGCTGGAGATAATTAAGTCTATTTATGAGGGCATGGCAACGCATGAGTTGATGGAGCAGAAACACTAATTTAATTAATTTTGCTTAAATAAACCTTCATTATTGGTAAATCTTATTAAAATATCAACTTTTCTGGCAGTTATAACCTTGAATTATAAATTTATGCAAATTTTGAAGGTTAGGACGTTTGGTTAGGAGAGGCACTCAACTAACTTCGATATGGACAACAGAATAAATTGCAGGGGCGAGAGAGTATCTATATCTGTAAGACAGGAGCAGGACGAAGGACCCTTGCATGGCGCTCGACTAGCTCATTGATATACGTAAATAAATCGCTATGTAATCTATATGAAAAACTTTAAACGCGTTTTTCATGAAACGCCGATTTTCACATTGATTTCTGTAATATCTTGAAACCAGGTGACTAATTGAGTCAAGATTGCGCACAAATCTTCAACAAATGTGACGCTACATCCTCTATCACGATCAAGTTATATTTATTTTTACAGCCCTTTAATGATCGAATAATGGTAAAAAAGGAACTTGAATTTTTAAATAATTTCATTTTTTAAAACTTCTTTTTTTTATTCCGGTGCGTGTAATAGTCAAACTCGTACCAATTTGGTTTTTTGTTTCACATGAGCAGAATATCTGTAATCGTGGGAATCAGGAAATAACTGTTTTTTATGGCCCAATTAAATGTTATTTGCTAATATAACATTTTTGAAATATACTTCAAGTACGTATCAGACAACCAAATAAGTTCATGTGGTTTTTGATGGTGAAGTATAAAAGTTTATTACAAACTAGAAATACACTATTATTGATCAACACTCAATGACATTTCGCCAATGTAGCACGAATTTTTGTATCCCGGCGTTATAGATATCTGCGGCTTTTGAACCAAAAAATTGGCGGGCTGCATTTAAAACATCATCTCGAGCATTGAACTTCCTATACCGTATAAAGTTGTCAAGACACAAGAAAAAGCGTTAATCATTTCACGAAATGTTACAAGAATAAGGAGGGTGTGGTAAAGTTTTCCAGCCAAGTCCAGAAACTTTTTCCCGGGTTATTTTTGCGATGTGATGACTAGCGTTCTCCTGTAAGAGTAGTAGTTTCTTTTAATTGATTGGCGCTGTTTGTACTTGTTGAAGATGTTCACAACAGACCGCAACGAAAATGGATTTACCCTTATCTAAAAGCCAGTTGCTGACCACCAAATACACAATACTTTCTTTTTTTGAGTGCAAAGAAGCTTTCGGATTGTGTATGGAATTGGATAAGTCGACGGCGAGCAATAGTGCGAACGTATCTAGTTCTCATCGCAAGTTAACAATCGATTGTGGGAAAGATTTACCGAACAAATGATAAAACGGCTTAATTTTTTATCACTTTAAAAATTCACGTGTCCTTTTTAGTCGAGGAAGGTGCAAACGAATGATTCTATTGCTAATATTGAATGGTTGTGCAAACTCCAAGCATGTTGAATTGGAATCTACTTCCACAACATCTTCCTCATCCTGGTTATTAATGACCTTCAGTCTCCTAGAGAGTGCTTTATCTGTTAAGCTGCAATCTCCTGAAGAAAATTTTTTGAACCACTTCTCTGCTATTAGATCACTTACACCGTTATCTCCGAATGTGGTACATGTTTTCCATATCTCCTCACTTGCTTTAGTGACAAGTTTGTACTCATAGAGTAGACATCCTCGAACTAAAGTTTTGTTCGTGGCTATTTTAAATTATTTTAAAATAGGAATTAAACAATTATGGTAAATTGATACCTAAACAAATACTTAAATAAACGGCTTAAACATTTTTCATGGTAATCTGAATTACAAAATCCTCACGGATTCATTTGGTTTCCTGGTATAAATATGTAGGAAAGCTAGAATAACTTTACACTTTTTTTTTAAATCGAAGAAGCAGCACAAAGTCGCCATCTAGACTAAATACCCCTAAAAGGGCTGGCTACTGTCAATGCTTTAACTACTTGATTTGAAGTAACCTTAGCATTTTAGATTAAGTGCTTTTCACGGACAAGTAGGTGGTAGGTGGTAGGTGTGGGAAGTGTATGTGAGAACATATTAACACGACCCGGAAAAGTGTAAACCCAAATAATTTCGCTGAACCTCCTTTACATCTACAAAAAGCTAGATGTCAGATATGAGATTTTAAGGTTTCAAATAATCGGACGGTTTTTGAAACCATTCTGAATACCGAAGTCTATTAAAAAAATATGTAAGAATTAATGTCCTGCTACAAAAGAATGTATGAGCGCGACAGCTGTCGTTGCTATGAAGATTCTGCATGAACAGCTTGGTAAAAAGTAATTTCGATTGTACTTTATAAAGATCACTGAGCTTTCCAGTATAAACTTTGTTTTGTAGAGTGACTTGGATAGCAATTTTTACAGGATAAAGCTGCATATGCTGGAGCAGTTGACGATGAGTGTTACTCGTGTCGTTCAAGAACTGATGAGAGAACGATACGAAAAATAGCTATGAACGCGGCAAAACGTGCTTATATGTAGGTTGAAATAAATGGACAACACTTCCAACGCTTACTGTAAAGAAGGTAATCCTAGTAATATATAAGTCTTAGTAATCAAACAATTCATTTTTAAATTGAACACTCTACTTATACTGATACTGGTACTGATATCTCTGCATACAATTATGAATGTAATGCATATAAAATTGTTGGTAATTTATTTAATGCACATTCTAAAGTGAGCCGCAATTAATGCACGACCATAAAGAGCAAGAACGCAATTTAATCACTTTCAAGGTTTCAATAAATGTAAATTATTTTTATTTTACTTATCTTAATGCAGCTCTAAGGCTCTTATTTCAATTTTAGCATACGACAGGTTTTAATTCATGAAAAGTTATATAAATTTCATCAGACGAAATGATACAAATGGGAGTTTGAGGCACGTAATTAGTTCCTTAAAATAAGAAGATATTTGTAATGTTTATAATAATTTAGTCCACTAAAAACGGCTTTGAATTTAGTTTACTACTGTCTATAGTTTGTTCTTGTCTTTCAACATGCTCGAAATATGGGGATAAATAATTTCTGAAATCAAGAGTGATTACTTATAAAACTAGGATTTCAAGACGTGGTTGTGCTCTGCAACAAGTTACTTATAAAATACTTATAAAATCCTCTTAGAGTGCCCCAGGTAAAATAAAATCTTTCGAAGATTCAAAGATTAAGTTTATCCTTTGTATATACTTTATACAATTTAAGTGCCGTTATTAGTAGATACCTTAATGCAATAATATTAATTGATGCCTCATTTAAAATCGCAATTTTTAGATTTTATTGTAAAAACAGAAAATTACTATTAGTATTAGATTACTATTAGAATTACTGTTAGATTATTTATTGTACGGTAGTTTAAACAAGAAATATTGCACACTTAGAACCCTTTTTTGCAGAATTAGGATTACTTAAATAATTTATGAAAATAGTGCCGAGACTCCTTAAATTTAGATTGGGATATTGGGTGATTCTAATATAAACTAAAAAAGAAATTGAATATTCAAAATGTTATTGGAACTCAACATTTTCAAATTTGTTAATGTAAAATACATACAATACGTTACAAACACACCTAAGATAAAAAAAAAGTGACGTTGGTATATCACTAAATTTCTGTGCTTCGACCAAACTTGTAATTGCTTGCTAACTTTAATACAGAAATAAGTATTATCGTTGAATGAAATAGATATTTTTGCTATAAGGATCATAAAATTATCGGCCATAATGATTAATTACGATTCGTATAACATCACTATACTAAAAACAACTTTTATATGACAGGTTTATACCACACGAGTTCAAGTTTAAAAACGAGCTCTGTAGAGGCGAGTTTTCTAAAGAACGAATGTGATAAAACGTCTTATGAAACACGCTTTTTGTACTATTCTCTCTATTTGATTAAATTTTCGGAAAAAACCCTTAACTATTAATTAATTTAGGGAACTTTGTGATAGTTGGTAACAATATCGTTTTGACATTCGAATATAAAAGTTTTGTTAATTTTCGGTTTAATTTTGATGTTTAATAAAACTAATTGTTAATGTTACCAACTTTTTAAAATAATACATTCTGTGTTAAAAACAACGCCATTATGAAACTCAAATGGGTTTCGTAATGACCCGTCTCGATACGCAAATAGATAATAGTACATTCTGCAACAAATGGTTTAAGGCATATTCCGCGCAAGTGGAAGTTTATTACACGTGACAGATCCACGCGCGCGGAATATGCAATTCCATAAGAGTTGAACACTGCATTTTCTACGACTACAAATTACTTTTGCAAAAAATTTTTGAAACTATATAGTCTCAACAAATTTTGATAACAATGATCAAACAATGACGATAAACAAGGAACAATTAATTTTCAAAGTTAACTCTGTGTATTAGATATACATATTCTATAAATTTCAATTACATCGCAATTTCTACATCAAAATACCAGTTTCTTGATGTAAATTATTCTTCTATATATTTTAATAAAATAATAATTATTACACGGTTTATTAGAATTGCCGTTAATTTGTAAACATAACGCTATTTTATTAAATATTTTGTAGTAGCTGAGACTTCCATTAGATGTCACTGTTTGTGTTTGTACCGTATCTATAGCGAGATCAATATCAATGAAAGTTTCAGAAAATGCCTATTTAGATGAAACAAAATAATTATTAAAATTTGACTAAAATCTATCTATCGGTTGTGTTTTTTTTAATTTGGTTGTTTGCATAGTAATAATAAATTTTATGAAATAAAACAATCGGTGGTAGTAACTGTTAATTTTGCGAATTGTTTGTCCATTATTGCGTTCTGAACATTTGAGAATGCCAAGAGTTTGTCAACGTGAAAATTATCGGCAATTAAATGATTTTGTGGCCGTATTATTAGTATCAGAGAGGTCATGGTGAGATGTTCAACAGCGTCATCCTGGATCTGGACGCTCCGGGGAACTACAGATCGTAAAGAACGTCGCATAAGCTTTTTGGCCACAAGAGACAGATTTTACACAACTCGGTCAATTGAAATATACTGGATGGGATGCATAGGATGCAAAATGTCAATGTCAATGTTATCGCCGTCCATTTTTGTGTTTTCATTTGACCCCACTTCATCATATCTGCATACTGGAATGGAGCAACGAAAGAATGAATTGGGCACAAGAATGGCATTAAATTGTATTTAGTGACGAGTATCGATTTTGTTTGTGGGTCCACGACTGTCACAGGAAAGTCACGTGTATGCGTGGAGAACGCAAAGGTTAAACATTTTCTGTGGAATGCAACACAACCCTCACATTAAGACTGGTGATATGGGGTGTAATATGTTATGGTAGCAGATCACCTTTGGTCTTCTTTGGCGGCAATTAAAATGCACCCGGTTACATTACCTTGTGCTGAAGCTTGTTGCACTTTCATATCTTCGAGGGTTGGAAAATTCTGTTTTCTAACAAGATAATACACGTTCACATAAGGCACATGCTATAACACGCATTTTGGAGGAAGCTAACATTATCGTCCTCCCAAGGCTTGCTCGGTCTTTTGATTTGTGAGAAGTAAGTGGCTGAATGATTTACCACACCCTCCAGACGACTTACACCATCTTTGGCTGCAAATTTAAAAAGTTTGGAATGATATATCACAGGTCAATATTGATCATTTAATTACAGCATGCCACCCCGTTTAAGCGAGTGCATAGCAAATCATGGCGAAGTAACTTATTATTCAAAACAATTTTTTATTTCTGTTCTTTTGTTTTCAAACTTTTATCGTTTGTTTGTAGTGATAAATTTCATAGTTTTTAACAATTTCAATCCAATTGCTCCACTAATTCTAGGTGTTGCGTTTTTTTATGGAAGTCAGTATATGTGTATAATAAAATATCTAGGTTTTTATTTCCTCAAGAGCGTTCACGAACATATGCAAATTGTTGAAACAGTATGTTGATATTGTGCCAACTTGTTAGACGTACCTTTTAAGGCCGCCATGTTTAATTAAGCAGATACGTATTTATGCTATTTCATTTATGAAATCATTAACTTTTGTGTATTATATCATTACTTCTTTGGATAGGCTCTAGAAGGAAACAAAAGCAATTTCCGAGCCTGATGGAAGATTCCTTCCGGCTAAACAGAACCATTCTCATGAAGTTAACGTAACAAGGTCGTATTTTTCTTTTACTTCTAAGCGCGTAATTACACTTGTATTAAGTGAGTATTCATATTAAGGTTTGATAACGCGCACAGCTGTTATGTAGTTTGCAATATCTGAAGCGCCAAACTCGCTGCAAAATACGATAAAATGTCGTAGTTATTCCACCGTAATTGTTAGTTATAGCACTTAGGGTTGATAAGAGATTTATTAATTGTATTAAAATCATGAATTATTTGAGTTTACGTTAATAATTAGTTGTTAACTTCATAATTATAATTTAAATTTAGTAACACATATGAATCTATTTAGATAAAGTGACTAATTTTGTACTAAGACATTTAATCTTTTTACATTTAAATTAAGAAGTAGATGTTACACTAGTATAGAGTTTTTAAACAGATAAGGTAAGATTGTCTAGCTAGTCTAATTTGTGCTTTAGTGCAATAACACAATTATTGAGAGTTAGGCCTACACTTTAGTATTTAGTACTATCAAAAGAATTATTAGTAGCAGCTCTATCTCAGAGTTTTTGAGTTATTTAAACAATGCATTATCTTGGGAAAACCGCCTATCTTAATCAGCCTCCAGCTGTATATTGGATTTACTCACAGATTCTTGTAAATGATGCTACGTAACACTACGCAACACAGTGGCAGGGGTCAAGTCACTTAATGTAAAGTACCTTCCTAATACGCTAGGAATTAAACTTGTTACTAAATCAACTACGAAGTTCTTAGCTCAGATACGCGTTATGTATGTGAGTTATTAAGTTAACCTTAATCTCAAAGGACACATTCAATAATTTTTTATGATGACATGCGTTCTGAAGGAACATAATTTTACTGTTAGAATCGTTTAGATATTTTGGGATTCTTTAAGGACCGCTTAAATTTAACGCCCTAGGTTAGCCCTTCATGTGCCTATTGACAAAATTGGCGCTGCATATAATATTTTAGTTTTTTGTTTTGTTGTTTTTTGACTAAAGCTTGTCACTTCTTGCTGTTTCTTTATGAGCGTTTTGGATAACGAAAATACAGCTATTTTGTTATTATGTGTAAAAGTCAACTTCGTCACTGATGCCTTAATAATGAACAAATGTGTAATTTAATTATTTTGATGAAATTTACTATTAATTAATTATAAACGCTATCCGTACTTGTACCTTTCCCATTGTAATTCTTTATTAAATAGAACAGTGAAAGTTATCATTTCATAATTACCAATTTCGTTCCTTAAAATGTGAAGATAATAAAAAAATATTTTTTTGGTAACAACCGATATTCTTAGAAAACCCAAACATAAACAATTTTATACAAGTATCCAACCTGTTTTTGCAAGTTATCTAGTAAACATTGCAAGAAGTCAGTTGTCCGCTTGCCTATTTACCGCATTTAACATCCACTTGCGTCACGTTTAATTATTATCGCCAGTAAATTAAACGTCAGTTTTGTTGAAGCTTACAGATTATGAGGGCAAACTAAGAAAACATCTAGCAAGAAAAATTATAAATGTGGATGTGTTGATGGCGTGTCGACCAATTTTCTCTTGAAAATATATTAAAAATAATTTTTTTCCTTTTACAAAGGATTAAGAATAATAAAGGCATGTGGTGTAATATCTCAAGTGTGCGGAGTGTTCTTTTTCAGCCAAATTTATAGACCTGCACTTTTAAAGTATTTTTTTGGTCTGTTCTGAGACATCAATTTTTGAATATAACCTTTGGGTAGTTTAAAGTTTTCAATTATCAGGTGTTTCTGTGAATGTAATGCATCAAATCTCGACTGTAGAACACTCGGCATCATCATAAGTAGTAAGTGGCCTTTTGTTCCATTAATACCGCCAAATGTTAGGTAATAGGTAAAACTTTCGCTCATCCTTATTTTCTGAACAATGTAATAGCGACCTTCATCCACTTGCATAGAACAGTTCGGTTATCTTAAATATCGGAGTGAAAGCACTTAAATTAATTATTCAGTAATTTCCAAAGCAAAATTTTTCTTGATTTTAAAGTATCGTGCCAAATATTAAACTGAATGTATTGAATATTGTGTTTAATAATATTTAAAATAGTTAACGTAAGTTTTCCCTCGATTTTACAAGTACCTCTAGAAAATATTGATAGGTTTCAATAACTAATGTACAGTTCCGTTGCAAAACTTAATAGCCTCTTTTACATAGGCTTATTATTAATATCCTACGTATGAGACATCTTCAACTAGAACGGAGCGTTACATTTTAGTAATTTTTATTGCAATAATCGTACAATTTACTGCACTTCTATATAAATTTGTTTGTATTAAACTAACAATTAATTGCTCTCCTATCTGCATTTTATAGTGTACTATGCGGATCCCAAGTGTTTCCATAAATGTATTTTAGTTAATCTCTTGTTCATTTAAAACAGTGAATTATCTAAAAATAAAATGTGTTGACAATCATTAAGTGCTCAAGAATTAATGGAAATTGGTCTCCATCACAGCATTAAAAGCAGCGATATAATGTAGTTAATATTAGTCATCATGTTTTGTAAAAATTGGTACATTGATGTGATTATTTTAAATTGTGCATACATATTTACCTATACCGGGTGGTCTATTTTGAATGCACCACTTTTACTGCTAATTTCGCCTAAATTACTTGCCAAATCAAGTATTCTACCACCCTAACTATTAGAGAAATCAAAGAGTTAGTAGTTATCAGTAAAATAATTAAATATATACAGCGTGAACTATCTTTTAGGTTACTTTTGACGGTAATCGTTAGTAATAAATATCTTAGTGGCCTCTCTACTGGTCCATCGTATTTCCGATTTATTGAAAAACTCCATTACATACAGGAGTAATCATACGCCCGACGCATAGTACCTTTAATTCATCCTAGACAACTTGCTATGTATTACTGAAAAAGTGACTGTCTACGCTCTTAACGTATGTTATTCTGGCAGAGGTCAAAGGAGAATATCAGCGTCCGAAATTCTCGATTTTGAGTATCTTTACAGTGTTAAACCACGCACGTTATGAACAATTCACGAACTCACTCCGTTATAACTTTGCTGGTCGTAGTTTAATGCCCGACTCGCCCCTCCGTGACCTTTTTCAATCGAACTCGTAATAAGCTTTGGGATATAGAAATTCCCATGGCACGCTTGATTTTAATTGCTATGACTATTTTACCACGTCTACTAGAAGTTTGACGAACCTGAAGAAATTCTATTTTAAATAGCGACTTTTAATGTGCCGAACATCACATTGGCGTGGGAGATACAATTTTATCTCCTCATGCGAGAAGAAGGCATGTTTATAGTATTTATCCACTGAAAAATTTAACGACCTCTACCAGGTCTGAAACCGCATATTTTGGGCGAACAGACAAACATACTAACCATTTACACTAAATGATTTAAAATTCGTTTCTAAAAATAACTACGTACTTAGTCATGAAACAAAGGAGGATGCTGATTTATATATCATCACTTTTTAATATAATCGTCATTCAGGCCTGCACACTTACGCTACTCTTTATCCAATTGTTTTAATTTGCTTGAACAAAATTAATTCAGAAGTTGTTCGATAAAAGTGCACACGGCATGTTTTCGGATATAATGTAAAGAAAACCGTCTTTCTTGCTAGTGGTTTTCAAGATTTTGAAATATCTGGAAATCGAGCGATCTGATGTACTGATTATAGGAAGTATGCTCGAGTTTAATGAAAGCAGTGGAGTCGCCAATTTCTTTAATTTCTCTTACTTTGTCATATATATATATATATATATATATATATATATATATATATATATATATATATATAT
>JAHWXV010719085.1:0-10044 GCA_024586415.1 Phrixothrix hirtus | reverse complement strand
ATGTGTATATGTGTATATGTGTATATGTGTATATGTGTATATGTGTATATGTGTATATGTGTATATGTGTATATGTGTATATGTGTATATGTGTAAATATGTATATGTGTATATGTATATATGTGTATATGTATATATGTATATATGTTTACAAATGTAAATGTATATAAGTTTATACTATTGTGTTCGTTTGGGAATTTACCATAGGTAAATCTGGTGTAAAATTTGAAATTGTAGCTTTTATCTCTGATATGTATTTTAAAAAAAGGTTTTCTAAACAAACGCTGTTCGGAATATAATTCTGAATATGTTAAGTGTAATACTTAGTACTAACCGTAATTTTTTATGAAAAAAACTCAAGCCACTTTGGACGTTTTACATAAATACTTCAACGAAAGTAGTAGTTGCCATGAACAAACCAATATCAATCGTCGCGTGAATTAAAAAGTAATTACAGGTTTCGAAAATGAATACTGCATTGATCAAAATGAGTGTTTTTTTTTTAGGAAAATGTTCAAATCTCAAAATTGGGCTATATCGGTCAATCTGCAAGCCACATTTGTAAACTGTTTCAATTTAGTTCTGCAAATAGACCAGTTCTAAGTCAATCAACCATTTTGAGGATTATGCGCAACTTTGAACCTAATGGGCGTGAATATTTTTAACATTCTTTTACACATAAAAGTAACCAAATAAACAGAATTAAACTGATATTATGGCAAGAATAGCAGTAGAGCCAACAATAAGTACAAGGAAGATTACTTCGGAGCCTTGTATTAGTAAAACAAATATCCTATGAATTTTGAAAAAACATAAATTTCGAGCATACGAAACTCAAAACCATCCAAAATTATTATCAACTTATGCGGAAGCAAAAAATGCATTCTGCAAAACTTTTATGGAAGAGTGCAAGCAACAAGACCACCATAAACAAATTCATCGACACTGGTCTGCTAAAAACCCGAATAATGCTATTCCATCTAGCACGCAGAATCCTCATAAGTTAAATGTGTGTCTGGGGAGGGGGGGGGTATCTTAAACAGTAAAATTGTTGGTCCTATTTTCATAGAAGGGAGTTTAAATTCCGGAAAGTATTTGGAGTTACTGCAAAACGAAATTCGAGACAAAATAGTAGAGATAGTTGTAGAACAACAAATTTGGTATCTTGACGATGGATGCCCAGAACATACCAGGAACGCCATGAAATATTATTTAAACATAAATTTTCAAATAACTGCGTTGGAAGAGGTCGTGCAACAACGTGGCCTCTAAGGTTTGCAGATTTGAATCCTTGCGATTTTCTTGTAACTTACTATAAAGAATAAATTCTACAATTTGAAACAAGTAATCGAGTCTTTACAAGATTTGAAAATATTTATCCTCGCACTCCGACAAATGTAAATAGATAATTTTATGATAGATTCGGATTTTGATTACGAAATAATGGAGATTCGTTTAAACAACTAATTTAATTTATTGTTTCGTACGTTCCTATTTTTTACCTTTGTACCTACTGTATCAACGCACGCACGCGTGCACACACGCACACGCACACGCGTACACACACGCACGCGCATACGCACGCTCGCACGAATGCACGCACAAATTGTGCTCAAATTAAGTAACGGCTTTAACAATACCACTGACTTTATTTGTTAAGTATGTTTTCAAACATGGAAGAAGGCTAGCAACGGATTTTAACTAGAATTAAGTATACGACAATAAAGATAAGTTTACAAATCACTTTGTCTAAATAATTGTATGGATGAATGTACCTTACAAAAGTAGGGTATTGGAAAAGTCTTCAAAAGCACTACTACTAACCGTGGTAACACGTAGTATTCTTTTTCTGTATACTATTTTACAGTATTTTACATGACGCAATTGCATTATAATATTGTTAGAAGTGCTTTATTTAATATTATTTCTCATGGGATACTATGAGTATTTAATAGTAAAATAAAACTATATATTGGTAATCACAAAGTTTTTATGAATCTACGTTGTTGATCTACATTAATTTAACCATCAGAATAGATCCGATTCAAAAATTCTTCATTGTTCATTTAAAGGGTAACCTTATTTCAACAATGGTTGATATCTTTTATCTACTTTCGTTTCACACTATCATAGTTTTATTAGAATAAATATAAGCTACTATTTCAAAATATTTAAAAGCAGTTATTACCCAAACTGTTGAAATCCTAGGGACATCTTGAACTTTCTTTCTCGTTTATTGGTGGCAGTAATGGGACTAGTAGTGTATTTACAGAAACTATTTGCACTCAAATGGTTCCTTTTCTAGTTATTTTTGCTAAATATTACTAATTATATAGAATTCCTAGTCAGTTTCTATAGCAACAACTTGAACAACAAAAATCGTTTCTATTCTGCATGGTATTAAATTTTTTCCTTTCAAATCTTTTGAATTACCTTGCATTCATAAAATCCGATTTATTTAAAAATAATTGTATAGGTAATTGATCACTTAATTACTTATAAAGTATAAAATGAATTTAGTCTGTTGATACAGATTTTGTATACCAATATACAGAGCTTACAAATGCTTTTCGCTCAACATTAAAAAACATTAAAATTGTTTTTTGAAGTACATTCTAATTAGCAGGCTGAATTTTGTAATAGATATGGATACAAATATTTCAATATTACAACAAGATGTGCTATCGAACATTTAACAACGAAAACCATTTTAGTAATTTACATTATTAAAAAGTAATGCAAAGGGTCGTAAAAACTCAATTACATAGAATGCTTTACGAGTTTGAAAATCAAACTTCAGCAATTTATGGATAATTGACAATAATATAAGGGTTCGCTTAATAATCGTTTAGCACTCAGGTTTTAAAGTGAGGGTAAAATTTCAGTCTTTACTTTCGTAGTGCATGAACTAGACAAACCATTTAATGACAGTTTATTCAGAAAAATATTTTTCTGAAAAAGTCAATTAACTCATTTTAATTCTTTCCAATTTAGTATTTTTCGATAATCATTTTGTAGAATTTCCGGTGGTAATAAAATTTGTAGTGAACAAACCCTGTTATATATGCAATTTTTAGTATGTGTAGGTATAGAATATAATACTGATAGATACTAACAGTATGCTTTAGATATATAGCAAAAATCATATATGTTTAGCGCCCGAGCGTTAATTTTTGTGTTAAATTATAGTAACCTAAAAATTCACGTTTATTCTGCTGTTTAAAGCAACTATGGAACTAGGTGCTTATTTGATTTGACAAGGAACTATAAATGTACAATTTTATTAGTTCGCCAGTTTACTGATGTCGTTATCGAGAAAGATATTTGCCCTTCACTATATTAGAAAACTTTTGCACTAAACTGGTAAATAAGTAGTTCATACTTTCAACTAATGGCGTCTTGGCAATGCAGAATATCTAAGTACACTAAACGCATGTCGTAAAGGTTGAACTTAAAGCTTATAAATTTTATTTTGATACAGCTAATCTAAATCAATGTTTTATATTTGCAATGTCAATAACCTGTACGGTGTTAATAGCATATTCTGCAACAAGTGTGCAATAAGGCGTATATCGCGCAAGTGGAAGTTTGTCACGCGAAACGTAGAGGAGCGTTACGGGTTCACGAATTCGGAATACGTAATTCCACACTAGTTAGGACTTTGCTTTGCGTATAAAATTTTTGAGACTATAATTTCAACGAACTGTCGAAAGTTTAGTAACAATGATCAAACAATCACGCTATACAATGATAATTTAATGTCCACAGTTAACTCTGTGTCTTAGGTAGCATGAGTGTGTATATATTATAAATTTCAATCTCATCAGAAATTTTTACATCAAAATACCAGTTTCTTGATGTAAATGATTCTTTTTATACCTTAATAAAACAATAATTATACTATTTATTAGAATTATCATTAATTTGTGTTTAAATATTTTGTTCTAGATAAAACTTCTATTAGATGTCACTACTAGTGTTTATACGGCATCTAGAGCGAGAATATTCCCATCCAGTATTTTAGAATTGTATAACTCCGTATTTGAAAATTGAATAAGGGTACTGATACAAAATAGGAGTACAAAACAATATTTCCATGCATTTTAATTCGTATTTCTAGTGCGGTACCATACGATAGCTTGAATTTAACTAAACAATCAAATTTGTCATGTTATTATAGAAAACGTCATATCAGTAGTTGACCTTAACTTATCTAATTTTATTATAACGATCACTTAATAGGACTTCTGTAGATGATAGGGGTCCACAGTGACCCTGTAGATCCAAAACCTTTGAAGGTTATTATTTGAAAATTTAAGCATAATCATGTTTAACGCTTTTGAAATACTTTGTCCATATATCGGTAGCATGTATTATAGTACGCCCTATATATATTTTTCATTAAAAATAATTTGAATTAATTTATAAAACTCTAATAGATTATGTAATTAAATTTCAGACTTCTATGTAGTTTATTTTAAATAATTATCTGTTTCTATCTTATTTTAATTTAAAAATTCACTGTTCGCTTAAAGCGCATGCTATAATTCAATCTTACGCAAGCCCCAATGTATTTCAATAATAAATTTAAGCTAATTATTAAGCCTCATTTTTCCTTTATTAGGAAAAGTTATAGGAATATTTTTATTTGGGCACAGTTCTGCTAAAGTTTTTGAAGATAAAACCGAAGAAGGAGTTAGAGGCTTCTTAAGTCGACATGAAATTAGATAACTTCATGTGTTCCATAAACATTAAATGGCAAGTTTTGAAGTATTTTCCATTTGAGACAACCAAATATATATGACTAGTTCATTAAGCATTCAAATCAATTCTGTACGTTATTTAATTCAATACCGCAATTTCAATTAATTTTGAAACAATGTATTAAATAAATATGGCATAGAATATAATACTCTGCTAAAATTTCTTAAAATTAAAATATACTATCTGTTTGTTAAAAGATGAGCCCTGCAGCACTACAGTATGAAGTAAGTACAGTAAAAATATTTCATTATGCTATTATCTCATTTAGGCGAATGTAACAAGGATGGCTTTATTTTAGTATTTTTTCGGTGTTTGGGAATGAAGTTGACAAACGTCGTATGTCTCTTAAAATGATTTGCTGCCAGACTAATTATGTCGTAGATCAAGCCACAGTTCAGTAAAATTAAACTAATTTAGCAAACAAACCTCAAATAGAAGAAAATAAATTAAAAATCTCATTGCGACAAAATTTTTGTGGTTATTGATATAAATTCGGTTATAGGGTATATTTATTTTAAAACTTATTAAAGAAATTTCAAGGAATTTCGCCAAAAACATTGGAATAATGGGCAACGTTGTATACGTTCATAAACATCTTACATTTGTTTACATAAGAATAATAAACACAAATATATCCTAGTTTGGTGCAAAAACTCAAACAATATTTGGATATTACGGATAATTACATAAAAACAGTCATACTGAAATACCAGATTTAAGAAATATGTATGTATATCAATTTTTGACGTTTATATTAACCTACAAATATTATAAGTTATTCAAACATCACCTGTCAAGTTATAGTTGCTGAGGTGAATAGGAATAATTTACTCTTTAGCCATACAGTGGGCGTTCATGACCATGGCTCATCTTTTAATAAACATGTCAGCTGAACAATTACGTGAACTTTAGGGTGAAGTCACTTGTAGTGTCCGATAAACGTAGGTTTGAGAGAAATTATATATCAGATATGGCATTTAAATAACGAGGATGATACAATCGTTTTGGGTTAAGCCACTACCTAGCAACGGTAACTATACGGTTGCTACGTAGGAAGCTGCAACTGTTAGAAATGAAGGCATAGAAGTGTTACTCTATCTAGTCACTAAATTATTGAAGTATATCTACATTAGTACTGCGAAATTTTGCCAAAAATTATGCAAACAAGGAGGAAAGATAAAATTCTTAGTGGAACTTACAATTAGTAAGACTACTATTAAAACTTGTTGCATATTGAACGAAGTAATGCGGATAACTGTATATTACGAGCGCGTGGTTTTGCGAAACACAGGATGATTATTGGTGTCAAGTAACGAATTAAGGTGTCCTGCTCGACGTCTGTGGCAAGAGAGGCGTTCTGTTAGTCGAATGGATTCGTGCAAGTAGAATAGTTAACCAGTACTGATATGTAGAGATTTTAAATAGCCTGAGTAACGATTCCGGATACAGGAACATGAGTTGTGAGCAAATACAT
The DNA here is from genome assembly GCA_024586415.1 of Phrixothrix hirtus. Taxonomy (NCBI): domain Eukaryota; kingdom Metazoa; phylum Arthropoda; class Insecta; order Coleoptera; family Phengodidae; genus Phrixothrix; species Phrixothrix hirtus. Next base: position 3,806 of record JAHWXV010719085.1, on the reverse strand, counting down.
TGATGTTGCATTGGGATTGCGATCATCTACATAATGCACTATGTGTGAAATAGTGTCTAACCTGTATGAACATTACGACATTCAATATACTCCTGTGATGATGTCATCAATTAACACAATCAATGTACATCATCATATCTAAGAATTCAAAGAATGTTACATAAGAATTTCTAGATAATTGAGTAGAAGTAATTTTAATGTAATAAAATGTAAATATCGTATTTTTAGAATTAGAATAAGTAAGATTTAATACGACAAAAATGGCAAACGAAATGCACAGGTCATAACGAAGATCGTGGCGACTTGAATAAACATTAAAATTGAAAATAAAACTTACAGGTTTTGCAGCTTTGTCGCATTAAAGAGATTAGTAAAAATAAAGTGAAAAGAGCTACAAACCGACACGTTTATGCAACTGAGAAACTATCAAGTAATCATCAAGTGTAGTGCATCTAAACAGTACAAACAGTACTTCAGAGAGACACGATGTACAACTCCATCGTACTTTGCAAATTAGAGAAGGAACTGCCCACAATCGGTTAGTTCTACTCACTAATTTGAAGGTAAATAGCGCCACTCTAGTTACAAAGAAGAACAACGCAATTTGCTTACATGGTGTTCTGTAAGTGAGGCCAACCAAAGGCTACAGAGAACTCTACAGATAAGAAAATTGAAGACTACAGAAATAAAGTCGAACAAACGTTTAATTTTCGCGAGTGCATAAATAAAGTCGGTAGCTTAAATAAAAATTTCAAAGACAATTAATTTATTTTATATCGTAAATTAAAAATCCTTTTCAAATTGTATAGGCAAGGGATTGCAAACATTATACCTGAGATTCATACATGGACGCCTAAATACGGCAGTTTGCACCCTTATCTACACAAAGAAATATTTTATAAATTATTTAGATTTAGAACCTTTTTAACGGTAACGTTATTGTATATTTATCTGTTTTAAAATCAGTACGTGTTCATTAACGACAGTAATTATTGGAAATAGTATTTTTTAACTTTCATTCTTTTAAAAAGTTATTAATTAGAAATATATAAAAAGTTCCAAATTTATTATTTTAATGTGCAGATATTATGGCATATAATTCATTCTAATAAATGGTTATTTGAATATTGTGTTATTTGTTCAATGAGATAAATATTGTAAATAACCAGAGATACAACAGTAGTTGCAGGTAAAGTTATTTTTCAAGGTTATCCATTCATAAAGTACGTGCTACAATAAAAGAGGTTTGTAATCGAAGACAATCTAATTAAATTTATAACTTAATAATTGATTGCTCGATCAACCTGAAAATACTTGACAAAATACCAAATAAAAGTCTCGACCGCCAACACCTGCTCTTCCACAATGCACTTTCTTTTTATTACCCAACATAGAAAAACCAGAATAATACGACTGATCTTGAAAGAATAAAACAGCTAGAAATTTTAAAACACAAAATCCTGATGCGCTACAACACTGTTCCCAGCAATGGTAGACTCACATTCTAGGATAGATGCTTAAGGGAACTATTTCTAAAAGTATATTATACAGTTGTGTCTTTTGCTTAATATAATGTTGTAACACAAGTAGGCTTGTTATTTTGTCATACTTGTAAGTTATAATAAGCATTTTAGAATGCTTTATGTAAATGTAAGGAAGAAGTAGCGCTATTTGCTATAGAAGGCTAAGTCTTTTAGCTTTTCCAGCTGAAGCAAATGGAAAAATTCCAAGTAGGAATGGTAAGGTTTTCGTGTGATAAGATTTAGTTTTTCGAGTATCTCGAATGAATCTAATATTTGAAATTACTAGGGTTTATCTAGTTTTGAATACTATCGTACTGAAGGAATTGACCGGATATCGATTACGAAGAAACATCCTGAAAATTAAGACTATTGAAGGTTGTCCAGTCCCTGATTCCTAGTTACGCCCTTAATCCTATTCACGAAAAACCGTTTTTGCTTTAACGTGGATAATAATGCAGAATTATAATTATATATATAATATATAATTTAGAATATTTATGTTCTAATTAAATTCTTATTACGACCTAAGATTATGTTTAGGCAGGTAGTGAAGCGCCATTTACAGTTTTGTACTAGCCTTTATTGTACTGGCCTTTCTCAAAGTAAATAACACATTGCTTTTATTATTTGTTAACCCATATGCTTAGAACTATTTTTATCATTTAACCATAATAATATTTAGCAAATTTTGTTAAAATTGTAGTTATAATAATTGCAAAATTATTTAAGACAATTCTATTTCAATAATTTTCTTCAAAACAATCTGGGTTGTTAACGACCCAAGGAGCCGATTTATTTTCCAGTAAATTAAATATTAATTAATTAATTAAAGTAAATACCTTGAATTATGCATAAATAACTATATGGGTCCTACAAATTTATCTCTACCACATTTGGACAGGACGCTACTAATAATCTTAAGTTGTGGGTTAACTTGAACATAAAGCTTGTGACATACACAAACAGATTAAAATTTCTGCTTCAATGTAGAATATATAATCTTACACCTAAGCAACACCTAACAACACTAGCTCCATAGAGTTTAATATAAACAACTGTAATTCATTATTGTTTGAACATGGTAAGCTTATTATTAATGATTTAAAAATTAAAATTATTAAATTTTGAAATTAAAAATACTGCTTCCTTTTTACACAAGGCAAAGAAGTTCTTTAATATTTTATTCAAAAAATTTTCTCCCTGTTAATATTTTCCATAAATATAACAAGACTGTTAAACGTAAGTACAATCAAATTTATCATAAAATCAAAATTAATAATTTTAAAAAATTACAAAAGTTAAAATATCTGCAATTACAAATTGCAAACAAACATTCAGATTCTAATACTCAAAATTTAAACTTAACTCCTTTCATCAATAGTCATATACCCTAAAGTAATAACTCTTAAAATAATAACTGTATGAATGAAAATAATGCTCAACTAAAAATACTTTTTCTTCAGTAGATAACATTATTACGAACTTGCAAACATATTAATACATTTAAATAATACTAAACGTCAATGTTTACGTCAAATAACACTGCCAATTGTTAGAGGTTTAAACAAAAGTAGGCCTATCGTTTCAGTGCTGTAAATTAATAGCCATATTGTATCTTATAAATCTAACAGACAAGTGTCTGCCACTTACCGTACAAAATATATTAGCTTTAGGACCAAAATTCTCTGTACCTATTACTTCTAACTAGATTAATCTACTTAAACCTCTTGGTGAAGCTGAATGTATTTTATATCTAACAATGATAAAGATTATTATAGAGCAGAAATGTCCTATTACATTACCAAATCCATGAAATTTAATAATCAAACTCAAAATTATTCAAATCTTTGTTTTGGTATATATAAATGTAAATGTTTTTTAAAGGACAGCCCTGATATTATTATACTTTATTTTAATAAAAGTAACGCTGCAGTTATTATGTTTGAATCTGATTATGTGAAAAAAATGAATGAATTACTTAATGATTCTGAGGTCTATAAAAATATTACAAAATATCCTACTTATAGCATTGAAAAGCAAATTTATTCTCTTTCAGGAGATCTACTAAATAAAGTTGTACCTCAACTGAAATTTATCAATCAATTATAACTCATAACGCGTCACCGCCCATAATGTATGTAATCTACTTATACTGTCACGTGTTCTCAATTATTATTATTTGTATGATCATATTCTAAATTTATCTATTTAAATTTTAAGATACATGTAAATAATTAACAAATTATAAATTAATAACACGTCATTTATATATTTATAGAATAA
>JAHWXV010719043.1:0-15379 GCA_024586415.1 Phrixothrix hirtus | reverse complement strand
TATATATATATATATATATATATATATATATATATACTACTGTGTCCAAAAAGTAAGACCGAATTTCTATTTAAATAGCGCTGGTAAATCGCACATCATTAATATTTGTTTTATAAGTTTTATAAGTGGGCAGCATAGTAACACACATCTGTGACAAATTTCATGTCAAAACACTTATTACTTTTTGTTTTACGCTTGATTTTGTACGACACTAAAAGTGCATTCGGCGATTTTTACAATGTCTGATTATATTGAGCAAAGAAGTTGCATTAAATTTTGTTTGCGGAATGAAATTTCGGGTGCATAAACGTTTAGGACGTTGCAGAAAGAATTCGGGGACCATACTTTGTCGAAAAGGAATGTCTACAAGTGATATAGTTATATGCAGAAAGCCTTCGGGGACCATACTTTGTCGAAAAGGAATGTTTACAAGTGATATAAACAGTTCAAAGAAGGTCGTAAAAATGTTGAAGACGAAGAGCGTTTCGGATGACCATTAACCTCTACTAATGAACTACACGTCAAGAAAATCGAAGAACTTCTGCTAATCATCGAATTACTGTTAGAGACGTTGCTGATGCTGGTGGTATTTCGAAAGGATCTGCCAATACTACTTTGAAAGATATTTTGAGCCTGAAACGTGTAAAATCTCGACTAGTGCCAAACATTTTAATTTCTTCGAAAAAGGGCGTCGTATTAGGATCTGTGAAGGGATGCTTTTTGACTATCAATCGGTCATGAAACGAATTATTAGTGTAGATGAGACTTGAATCTATGCTTACGACCCGGAAACCACTGACCAATCTGGTGAATATTATGGAAAAGGTGAAGCCAAACCGAAAAGATCGCGCCAAAGTTGATCGAAAATCAAGGTCATTTTGACAGTTTTCATCGATTATCGTGGTTTTGTCCATTTAGAATTCCTTCCACCCGGTCAAACCGTCAACAAAGGGTATTATTTGAGTGTTATGCGCCGCTTGCGTGAAACTATTCGCAAGACGAGGCCAGAATTGTGGGTAGACAATTCTTGGTTTTTGCACCATGATAATGCACCTTCTCACACTGCAGTCGTTCTTTGTGACTTTTTCGCCAAGCATTCGACCCATATCGTCCACAATCACCGTATTCGCCTGATTTAACACCGTGTGACTTATGGTTATTCCCAAAACTCAAAAGACCACTGCGTGGAAATCGTTTTGAGATGATAGAAGAGATACAACGTGAATCGTTACGCGCTCTTAAGGCCACCCCGGAAGGCGACTTTAATTCTTGTTTCGAGGACTGGAAAATACGCTGGCATAAGTGTATTGTGGCGACGAAATAGATTTGAAAGGCTAAATAAATATTTTTTGAAATAAATAAGAACTGGTCTTACTTTTTGGACATAGTAGTATATACCGTGTGCCCCAAAGGTATGAAATAATGGTTCTGCCGGGTTAACCAGACGTTGTATTAAAAAATGTTTCAAATAAAAGTTACTTAACGAAGTATTCCACACATTTCGGTGTAAAACTAAACATTTGATGATGACATTATTTGGAGTTATGACGTCATCAATACTTGTTTTAAATGGAATACCCTCTATATTATTGTTTTTTACATTAGTCTAAGTAAAAAAATAGGGTTTAAATGGTGTAAAGTTAACATTTTTCGAGATAGTCAAATGTTAATTAATAAATTGAAAGATCAAGAAAGGTACTAATTTTTTATTACTTAAAAACAGTAACTTGTAAAAACCAGAACATATAACGTAATAAATTTTGTCCATTACCAGCGAGACAATGACCCAATCGGTCAGAAAAGGCACGAACTGAATTTGTTAGGGTGTCGGGCAATATTTGTGCTACTTCAACTCGTATCCGTTGTTCTAATTTTGTCGGATCATTAGGGCGGTTTCCATAAACTTTATTTTTCAGGTGGCACCATACAAAAATCGCAAGGCGTCAGGTCGGCAGATCGTGGGGCCATTCCACAAAACCATTTAGCCTAGGCAACGAGTAGGAAACACTTCATTTAAGTACCTACGTACATTTAATTGAAGGTGAGGTGGTGGCCCATCTTGTCGTAACCAAATGTTATTATTGTTGGAAAATAGGGCTATACAAGACGTAATTATTTGTTCTTGTAGCAATTGTAAATACCGATCACCAGTAAGGTTTCTATGAATAAAAGAGGGGCAAATAATGTAGCCACCACAAATTCCTGCCCAAACGTTCAGTTTCTGTGGTGTTTGTGTGTGAGTTTCAATGATCCAATGAGCGTTGCTAGTGGACCAGTACCGTCAATTGTGCCTCTTCCGTTTAGATAGAAAGTGGCTTCATCACAAAAAATAATTTCATTCGCAAAGTTTGGGTAATTGTTAATTCGTTCCATCATGTATTCGCAAAATTCAACACGTCCATCATAATCATCTTCGGATAACTATTGCAGTAAAATAGATTTATAACGATGCTGCTTTTTCCTTTTTTAAAATGCGATGTATGGCACCTTTACTTACATCGTGATTTAAAGCTAGTTGACAGGTCGATGGGTGCGGGTTTTCAACCAGTTCTATTAACACATTTAGCTTCTTATCATCGTTTGTCGCATCATTAGATCGACCAATTTTAGGAACATCTCTAACATAATCGGTTTCCCTACACCACGTTAAAGTCTTGCTGACAATCGACTGAGCAATCGGCTCACGATTTGCATACATCTCATTAAAAAGAACACATACATCCTGTTGCGTTCTCCTTCGTTCTCCATAACCAAACATCATTAAAATTATAGTTCTTTCTTTTTCTGTTAAATGTACCATTTTAGACTAGCAATTACTACTACAAAACTTGTGACAGTTTACTACTTTTTATTGAAAACAATTGCCATATCATCCTAAACATATCAACATTTTTCCGAATAACACTCAAATAATCTCGAAAACTGTTAACTTTACACCATTTAAACCTTATACCATTTTAAAGGGTATTACTTAGACCAATGTAAAAAATCAATTATATACAGGGTGTTCCATTTAAAAAGAGTATTGATGACGACATAACTCCAAATGACGTCATCATGAAATATTTAGTTTTATCCCAAAATGTGTGGAATATTTTGTTAAGCAACTTTTATTTAACTAAAGAGAACTTTTTTAGGTAGAAGTGACTAAAAATTTTAAATTTATGTTAAAAGTGAAAAGAAATTTGAACAAAACGTTATAGGGTGGAGGCAAATGATTTTAATCACTAAAACTAAACTTTTGGATTTTATTCGGCGTAAAAAAGCTAATTAAGGGACCAACATTTTGTAGCAACTACCTAGCGATGCATTTTTGATCTATTTTAATAGATACTATACATTGTAGAAATTTGGAGCAAGAGAACGTGCCTTTTTGCTGATGAAACAAAATGGGCTGTACCTAGGGAGTCACTTTTCATTAACATTTTGCCATTAATCAATGTTGAAAATTAAATCAAATTATAATAATATTAGAAATACTTCATAAATTATTCAGTTTATGAGTATACTGAATTAATTAATTTACCATTTATAAATTTAAGCTCAAGGTTCTACTTCGCACATATTAATGGTGAATTTTAGTCGTAATATACTCTTTGCCATTTTTATATTAAGTACTTATGTTTTGTGGACAGGACATATTTAAATTTATACAGTCATATAGTTTTGAACTAACTATTCTTCATTGTGGCGTATCTTTCTTCAAAGATATTATTCTTTCATTACCAATACGTATATTCAAAATAGTTTAGGTAACAGCTTATATAATTAGCAGGTATAAATTAAATAATGGTTTTTCTAATGGATAAACATTTGTTAACACAGCTAATTATCTTTGTTTCAGGAAAGTTATTCAAAGCGAAGATCCACTTTCCTCAGCTTTAAAATTGTTTGAAGCTAATATTGATTTTAGTTCAGTACCTATCTACTGAAAAGCTTTTGAAATTTCTGAATTCTGAATCAACAATAGTGTACTAGTATCTTTAATAATGCACATATTCCAGCTTTTTTGGTATTAACTATGATATTTTACACCAAGAAAACTGTTTGTAATGGGTCCACAGTCATTGAATAGAAAAGTAAAAGAATTACTATGCTTGTCGGAAACTAACGGGAATGAGATTTTTACCCTGCTTAGAGATTACGCATGTTAGTAGAGTCTCAGGTAAACTGCAGGACGTCTTTTAGTTTCTTCATAGATTTCTCGTAAGCGAAAGGTTAGAAATGTATTTCACCAATTTTAATCGATCTTTATATGATTGCTAGCCATAAATTTTATCTTTTTTTATTTCGGGAGTATCTCGATTTTGTGTTATGACAACGGATCACTCTTGGACCTAAGGAAATCGGTAGATATAGAAAAAACAAATAGCTTTCATATATCCGAGGTGTATGCTTCTAAAATACACTACGTCTGAAAACTGATAGTTTTTAAAGAAATTGTCGCTTTTAATTTCATTCGAAAGATGAACATTTGAAAGCCATCATGCAGTAGAAACTGACGTAGACGGTTGATCGGCTAACTCTTTTCTTAATCATCATAAACAAACGATGTTCGTTTTTCTATTCATGCATTAAATTTTCATATATTGTCGATATAATGGCATTTTTTATGATCCTCATCTCAAGAGAGTGATAGAGGGTCCCCTTGTTAAATGTTAAAAAAACAAACTTAATAAAAAACGTGTTATACTTTAGCAATAATTAGCATAATTAGCAATAATTTGATTTACACTACCAAAATCTGTTCTTTCAAAGCACCTTTTTGAGAAGTACAATGAAATTTTATTTATCGTTGTAGAAGAATTGATATACAAAGACCATGTTGACAATATGGAAAATTTGTGACTATCACAGGAAAAGTGAAATCTTAAGGAAAATTAGACCCCGTTCTAAAGCGTCCGTTAAAAGTGCAAACAATTATTGCTAGTTAAAGTTAAAAGAAATCAAAGCCATACGAAAGTTGCGGCTCTAGTAAGATGCATTCAAAGTGCAACGGAATGGTATATGATTAAGATGTCACGTCGTTTCTTATATAGAAAGGTCTCTTCTCACAGTGGGTAAAAGTTAGTCAATAAGAAAATTCGGCTGGAATAATTGCTTGAATCTAGAGGACAATATGATGTAGTAACAATTAAAACCCCATAATTATGGGAAATGCAGCCACCATTCTAGTATAATTCGTCAAGAAGCGAGTTTAAGTTCATACAATTACAATATTAGGTAATCCACTTCAAAAATCAACATGGAATAAAATATCGTCATGTTACGGGCAGCTTATTGAAGTTATGAACAATTAAGTTTTTCATCAAAAAATAGAGTTTGGTTTATATCTCAGAAATGGCACTACAGGAAATCTATCGGATTAGTCAAAAATATTTTCAAAACATGCACAGTATTCCAGTAATAAGTAGAACCTATCTTCTAAGAATTTCTAGTTCTCAGTGACATCCTGAAAATGAAAATATTGAAAAATAGTTTTGATATGATTATTTTTTCTAAAATAGTAAACAAGATTCGCGAAATCGCAACCCTCCACCTATTCGGACAACAAAAATAGCTTAGAAATACGTCGAAAATGAGACACTTTATACAGTAGATTTGGTTTGATATTTCATCGAATCCGTTCGAAGCTTAACTCGAGCCAAAGAAGCCATGCCATTACATTTAAATCAAACTGAATCCCTACCAAAATTGTAGATATTCCTTTTACGTTCTTTCTATAAATCGTGGGTATTGCTGAATTAAGATCTATCATTGCCGACGACCACTGTTTTTCGCAATTTACGATATACAATTTCTCAGGAAATTCAAAGTATTCTCTTGATCTTGAAACGCAGGTTTTGACGACCGTTTCTACCAAGAGAATCGTTCAAAGTATTAGATAATTTTTTATTTTCGGCAACTGCAATCCATTTTTTCAAACGTTTGGAGTTTGCTTTCTTGTCATTTTCATAGCCTCTTTTGAAAATTTGTAAATTACATTGGCGGATAACTAATGTGGACTCCATTCAAAATAAAATATTTTATCACTAGCAATTATTCTTTATACATGAAATTTATTTACTGAATTTAATCGATTAGGACTGGTTAGAATAAGTTATGAACAAAACATAACATACTGGAGAGAATCATAAACAAATTTAAAAACAATTTAAGTATGAAAATTATATTTACAACATTAATTCTTTTATATATGTTACACTAGTTTTAATAATAAAAACCCTATTTTTAAAATATTTAATAACTATTTGAAGAAAAAAAGGTATTTGGTTCGTTTAGTTTGTTTTTAAAATCAGTAATAGGTAATATTATCGTGTTATTGTAAAATATCTCATGAAGAACTTTGCCATACAACATGTAGTTTTGGATTTTTAAAACTATATGCACTACACAGGTGTAGTGTATACGAAGGGTGTTGCACTTGTTTCGGGAATAGGTATGAAAACACAATGAAAATATAGTAATAACGCTTCTATTGCGTTTCAAAATACTTGCCCTTAAAATCAATACACTTTTGCATGCGTTCGAAATAGTTGAAGCACTTTTTCCATTCCGAAGATGGTATAGCAAAAATATGAGCTTTGAATGCTTCCACAGCATCTTCAGGTGTTGAAAAATGGATTCCACACATTTTATTTTTGACAACCGAGAATAAGAAGAAATCATTTGGACTTACATCCGGACTGTATGGATAATGAGTCATTAATTCTACCTTTTGTCGCTTCAAATAATCGACAGTTTGTGATTCTGTGTGTGACGATGCATTGTCATGGTGCAAGATGATCCGACATATTGCATTAGTTTTTCTGATTTCATTGATGACTTCCGGTAAGCAAATACTTGTATACCAATCACTATTGACCGTGCGACGATCATCTAAAGCGACAGTTGCGATCATTTTCTTTGAAACACTTCCTGAACGGACAACTTTTGTTGGATCCAATTCATCTTCAAATACTCAAACACTTGACTGTTGCTTTGTTTCTGGCTCTTATAAACAAATCCAAGTTTCGGCACCTGTACTGATGTTATAAACTAAATTTGAAGCACCACGATTAAATTTTTTCAGCATTTCCTTGCTCCATTGAACACGGGCCAATTTTGAGCCTCCGCCAAATTGTGTGGAATCCATCGGACATATAATTTTTTCACACCTAAATGGTCATGCAAAATCGTTGATATTTGTTTCATGTCAATGTCAAGGGTCGATTCTATTTCACGGTAAGTCACATGCCGATTCATCTCAATCATCTCACGCACGCGACAATGTTTTTTGAAACAACACTAGTTCGTGGAGGACCTTCGCGAAATTCGTCACTGAGACTACTGCGACCAAACTTAAATTCTGAAAACCAGCGATAAATTATTATTTTAGATCGTTACCAAAAGCCGAAACAAGACGATCTAATCATTGAAGTTCAGTTAAATTACTTTTAAAATCATAAAAAATCATTGCACGAAAATGTTCGCGATTTAATTCCATTTTTGTCAATAGTTGTTTAATTTACTCTTAAATACAAACGTTACCAAACGATTTTTCATTCAACTGTCAATGCTACATAACCCAAAAATGTCAAATTTTACGCTAGTGCCATCTTTGATTCTTTAACAACAACGGAAGTACTCGATTCCCGAAATATATGCAGCACCCCTCGTATTAGCTGCCTTCTATTTATAAAAAATATGAAAATTAAGAAAATCGCAAAATATTGTCCTTTTTTTGTAAAAGGATGTGCACTGTACGAGTGTAATGTAACAAATCAGAAACAATATTAGTTTAGTTTTGAACAATAATTAATCATATTTGCCTTAATTGTTTTGAGACCGCATTAGCGTTTACTTATTACGTATTGTATTTAAAAATATGTATTTCAGAGAAACGGAAATGTCACATAAATAATTTTAAAAAAATGGAAGAAATTCTAGGAACCTATAGCATTTCTCTACTGTCGAAATTAACAACTTATGGGGTTTCTTAAATAAGTGACTCCGTTATATTCTAGTATTTCACACTATTTTAATTGTCACTTATTATAAATAATTAAAATGTTTAAGGTAGCGCATTTTAATACACTTATGTAGTATACTTGAGCATTGGGATAATAAATTATCACAAAGAATTAGTAGTTCACTTCGTTCAATTTTATAATTTGATAATATAAAGGTCGCGGTGGAAGTGGCGGTTATAGAATATTAACATTTCCTTGTTTTTATCAGTTACCTATATTTTAAATTTATTAAAAAAATAATTACTCAAAGTTTTAAATATGCTCTTAGTGCCGGAAAACAAAAATTCCAAGAAGAATACAACAATACAGTTTACTTATTTAAACACATTTAATTAGATAGCATAAAGCTTCATTCACAACCTCAAAATTAATACGAAAAACTAATACTCGATATTTAACGTACGACTTTGTACAATACTTTAACCTGTAACCATTCGAAACATTTGAAATTAATTGTCAAAATTAGTACTTAACACAAAGTTAGTAAATTCCAAGCTTTTCCAGACTAATTTCACTTCGAGCATGCGCATTAGTTAATTCTATTTAGATCACCCTCACATAGCCTAAACTATATACATAGATAAATGAATAAACTTGTATCCTGAATGCTGTCGTACTTTTTATTTAAATATTAATTTCAAGTGTTAATTGAAAATATTAATTTGAGGTTGTGAATGAAGCTTAATACCTTCGTACTGTTTTAGGTACTTCGAATATGACCAATGCAGTCTGTGTGACAGGTGAAACATTTAACCTTCAGAATTTATATTACGAATTTGAAAACTTTAAATGTGTTGATACAATCGAAGGCTTTGTATCAACAACAAATATTAATTGCGGCAAAAATCGAGGAAAAATTTTTAACATAGGTTATAATGTTACCAAAGGCCAATGGTTGACCCTTATTCGTGTTTGTTATGATATTAAAAATGGAAATAGTCTATATTCAGAACATATATTATATGGAGAAGCAATAAAAGGTATGTATATTATAACGTAGATAAAACAATCACCGATCAAAAAAGACTGAGCCTCACTTCTTTCCTTATATATTACTTTATTTGTCTTGCTCTGGTGCTCTTTTTAAATAAAGTCATAAAATATAGTAAGTATTTGAATAAACTAAAATATTCGAAGGCTATGTAGGTTGTTGTGACTAAAGGAATCTATGAGGTACGTCCACTATCTTCCTGACCCGAGTTACTTTCGCATGGAGCACCTTAAAAATATTTTCGGGATAAATACATTCATTCCTAAGAAGGTTACATTACAAATTCTATCACTCTAAAAGTAGGTTAAGCATCATATAGGGTGAAAATTCGCTATCTTATTTCACAAGATAAAACTGGGTAAACCCGATAGCATTGACGATTAACTACGCGACGAACGCTCTTGCCTGAAACAATAAATGCTGTAAAACCTGAAACGATCCCTCATCGTTAAACTAAGATTTCGAAAAATAAAAACAAGGATTGATATTTCGAAAAGTTCTGTACTCAGAGCAATCTATTATCATCTTGAATGAGTAAGAAACTTTTTTTGGCGCAGTGGTTCAAAAAGAGTAACGTGTAGAACTCTGCTATGACAACGAAGAAAAGTAATCGATTCCATCGTAACGAGCGATAAAATTATGATTATGATTTCTTCACCAAAAGCGATAGAGTTGCTCTTTAAGTACCAGCGACTCTCTCAAAAGTTCAAGGTATCACCATCTACCGGTAAAGTAATGATCAATTTTAGAGATATCAGTACAATCATCAACGCGCGCTATATTTTTACCCTATTTCCGTGCAAATATCATAGTGAAGCGAAGCAAAATACAATCGAGGTGTATTATTCTTATATGTCAACGCATATGTTCTAAAGGTAGCTATTAGGAGCGGTATTATGCTGAAAATTTGATTTTTACTAGGGAAGCAAGATTTTATCAAATTTACATTGTACGACTGAAATATAGTTTCTATTGACAAGTACATCTACTGTCATTCTCTAAAATGTAGCCAAATTTTTTTGCCAAAATATTCACGTTCTTCTAAATCTTTATCTGGAAATTCTGAAGACCGTCACATTATTCTGTTTTATGCAAAAATCTATTGTCACACGAGTGTTTCTTTTTGTACTTAGTTTAATTAGGCGAAAGTTATAATATTTCAAAAAATTAATATTTACAAAATACAAAATGTACATTTTGCATTTATGTTTATATATTTAACTAGCGAGTTGTAATTTTTCCCTTTGATTAGCAAAAGGATCTCCTTGTGTTAATTTTAAGTTACTTTCGTTGTCACGGTAACTTTGTTAATTGTGACAATTTTGTTTGGGATTACTTAGTAATTAAGATTACTGTGTAGTTATTTTCGAGTTTCGAACCTATTTCACTTTACTGCATTGCATTTTCGCGGCGCGCGAAGTGATTGATTATTTGAGTTGTTTGGATTAAATATTTGCTTTGCGAACATTACCTTTTGTAAATAGTGCGTTTTACTGTAAAATAAATTTTCTGATAAGTTTGTAACTTTGGTTCCTATGGTAAATGGATTTTTGTGTGTTTAAAATGCAAAACTTCGAATTGAGTTTACACTTTCATGTCTATAGGAGGTACTAAACGCGATAAGAAACCCGATACAGGACTAGTTTTTGTCAAGTTTTGGCCTTCTATTTGTTGCTACGAGTCTTGTTTCAAGAATTGTGACATAAAATTATAACTTTTGGCGAGAATATCTGTGTTGTCGTTTTATGAGATCGGGTAGATTACGTCCCTTGCTGCTGATAAATTTAATGGTATTTCTGGGTGTTTCCTTTTTTTAGCAAGTTCTGGCATATCATAAATTTGGATCTGCAACTTCAGTTCCTGTTCATGGCTGTACACGACCACGATTAACCTCGAACGTTATTGTTGCTTGGGCATGTCATTTGGCTCAACTTGTCATCAATTACATTCATCTGTTTACGGAAGCTGATGGGCAAGACATCCGAGATTACAGAATCCTTTTATGAGGGCCGTAAATCTAGTTGCGCCTTCCTATCTGCCAGTTTAATTTAATTTAACATTTCATGCCGTTGGCGTTGGTAGATGCTAAAATTTTGTTGTTGTTTTTTGAATAACGATGTCGTTGATGAGATAGAAATGAGTTATTGTATTAACCGGCCATAATTTCTACACACTAATTTAGTGTATTAAAGTTTATTATATTTTTATCTTTAAAAATGCTAAACCAACATGTCGACTAAGTACATGTGATAGTGTTCCTCGTCATATAATTTGTATACTACCTACCTTGATGGTTAGTAAATGCATAAAAACCGCACTTTCCTATCTTGCTCACATAACTATAAGTTTATGTACTTGAGAATTGGTAATTTACCTTCATAAATGTTAAATTTTGTAAACGGTTAGACCACAGTTACAGTGTTTACTACCTGACTGACTTTTGATTTATGATCACATAAATATTTTATTATACACATACGTACCACCGTTCTATATGCTAACACTTAGACAGCGTTTTTGTCATTCTTTAGGTCATTTAGTAAAGGCAATTTACATTTCTATTAATAATTGCTACTGTTTTGCCGCAAATTTTGGTTTTAAGATACCTTATTTATATTTTGAAATTTTCCAAGCACGTAAACTACAACTTTTAGATGCGATTAATAATCCTTCACAGTACTCAATTTGATCACCGTTAGTTAATGATAGGACAAAGATTATCAACTTGATATAATTGCTATTTTGCTCTTTTTAATGCGTACAGAAATAAATTTGTATTTCATCAGCCTTGCAACGTGATAATTTCAGCGTTCAAATTCACTATAGATCAGAGGTGTGTTCGTGAAGTACGAACTCGCTTAATATTAATTACGCATTTATTAAATTTTACTTGAAAACAATTTTATATCTTTTCGTTTAGCTTATGTGTTTACGTATATTTTCGCCATTTGTACATATGATGGACATCGAAAAGTTCCCAAAGGTAAATCTTACGACCCCTGTTAAATGGCGTGGTCCCCAGTTCTGTATTTTTCTATGTTGATCTAACCACCAATTCTCTAAATTTCTGATTATTTGAGGGAAAGATAATCATTGACCTGCGGCCCAGCCTTCGCATCTTTTTTTGAGCTGCTGCGCAATATGTTGACGCGTGCTTGTACGACATTCTCTGCTAGTATGAATTTGGTACAAAATCGCTAACTAGTCGTCACTACACAGTTCCAAAAAAATTTAAATTTCTTAATTTCTTAATACCAAATAAACATATAACATATGTTAGTAGCAATGAAATAGAAAATTCTAATTTATATTCTTAAAAATGCTTAAGTCATCTGAAAAATTTATGAATTGCACTGCTTGTTAGGATGGATCAACACTTCAACTATTTCATTAGGATAAATACAGGCAACGCCATCTGATACAGGAGCGGTGGTTTTTTCACCTATAGTTTTTTAACAAACATTTACTATCAAATTACCACCTTGGTCTTCAACCACTGACTCCACATAATGTTTCAAGCTCCTTTTGTCATTTGGCATAACTAAAATAAAAACAGATGACGATACATCACTTGGAATTGTCTGTTTTCCTCACGTCATAAGAAAAGGAAAATATTTCCAAATATACATCAGAAAATTAATTTTTACCTATTGAGTTTTTAAGGTATGTCCACTGTTAAGGAAATTTAGCCCAACTGTTACAGTCAAAAGGTCAACATACATAGTTTCAATAATTTTCCCTAAAAAAGTGTTGAAAAAGGTGATACAATATTCGTTATTTTTCGCAATGCGAGTCTCAACATTTGTATTTTTTCGATATCGCATGCAATTCCTCGAGACATCTTGTCTTCCTCGACTAATTGATATGTTTGCGTTAGTTTATCAAAATCGCCCATTTTATTTTTGAGGAATATTGTGATAGAGTTACCCAATTAAAATAGTACCAACTTGTAGAAATGACATAATTTTCACATTTTATGAGTTGCATTCACGATGTCATCTATAATTTATAATTTCAATGTTTTATGGGCTTTATATTTTTATAAAAAGGTGTATTGAAAATGTGTAACATTGGTGAGCATATAGAATATATACTGGTATTAGGATAAAAATGATACGGAGTTTAGCATTTAATGATAGTAAAGATTTTGAACGATTTAAAATATTATGGTAAATTTGTTTATTACCATAATTTAAATATTGAGCAAAGTTTTTACATTTTTAGTATAACGAATATTTGCTGCCCAGAAAATCTGATGTAGTTTCACTGTTCGAGACACATACTTCAATATATATTCTACCTTAAATATCACGTATTATTTAACCAGCGCTGATTTAGATTTTAAATCTTTAGCAGCACTCTTAAATAGTTTAACATCCTAAACATCTTTTCCATTTTGAACTGGTATATCTACTATATGCTTTATAACTCTTCAAACACAATCAGCAATAATTTTTGCGTATCGACTTTCATTATAATTGTAAAGGACTGATTGAAACTCAAAGTAACTCATAAAGTGGTTAAAAGAATCTAAATTACTTTCATTTCCATAATATTTTGTAAGACAATCGCTCAGAATATGTTCTATGGAATTAACGTTGGAGTTATCTTGTTGTATTTCTTTAAAAGCAGCAAAAGATAGGCCCAAATAGTAAACGCATTATAGTGGTTGCAACTGAACTTAGTAGAAAATGTAAAAGATATTTTAATTTTAGGATTATTATCACCTTTATAAGTAAGTATGCTTCATTACGTAAAGCAACTTAGCGAGCAATAGAATAGGGCAGAGTGGGTGCGCCTGCAGCTGTCAAGTACAGTTGTGTTCGTTGGCAGTTGCATTTTTCACTTCCTGTGCGCTTTTGTGCTCTACCTTAGGCCCCTTCTACATATTGTAGCGGTGAGTCGGATGTATTACACATTACTCCTGCGATCTCTAGCGTACCTGCAATTAAGACAATGGACCCCAACGTGTTAGCGAGACTCATCGAACTGGATTTGCGAATCCACGAAGCCATCGCCGCACGGAAGTTTGACGACGCGGAATATTACATTTCGCAACTACCAGAAGAAGGTCATGGCCTTTTCACAGCACTTCTCGAAAACGCTAGACCTAATATCGCGACAGCCAACTTCGTAGTGGACAGCAGCGCCGTACCAAGAAACTACATCTCCACTGAGGAGTCTATAGAGTGAAAAAGTCCTGAAGGTAGTCATTAGGGAGCTACCTCAGGGCGTAACCGACCAGGAGATCCTGGAGGATCTCCAAAGAAAAGATATCCCCGCAATCTCCGTGCGCAAGATGCGCCTGAGAAATGAAAAGACCTGATGCCATTCAACTTCGTTGAGGTAGAGAACATGACGGAGGGGAAGGCCATCCTCTAGTTACGGGCGGTGCTACATCTGCGCGTCACCGTAGAGTCACCTAGGCGTCGTAGATGCACGAACCATTGCCACCGGTGCCAGAAACACGGACACTCGCAGCGGAACTGCTACGCGGAGCCGCATTGCGTAAAGTGCGGCGAAAACCACCTCTCTGGATAGTGCGCGAATTCCAGAGAGACGCCCGCTAGGTGTGCTAACTGCGAACAACAGCACATTGCGAGTTACAGAGGCTGCCCGTGGTTCTCGCGTATAAGGAAAGCAGTTTCCGGTGCTTCAGTGGGTGTAGGGGTACCGGGAATGAGTGGCGAAATCGGCATCTTCAAAGGGCGCCAAGGTGACGGGCGCTAAGCACCAAAGCGCGAAAACAGTACATCATGGGAGTGCAGGTGAAGGCCACGCCCCTACATTCGACGCAACTAAAGTGTTCGCGGCGGCTGGCGATGTTTTAGCAGTGACGTGGGGCGCAAACACCTTCGCCGAGGGTATTGAGGCCATTGTCAAAGCTCTTCCTCAAATAATGCAAATTTTCGAATATTAAATCCGAAAATTTGCAAAACAAGAAATAAACTAACAAACTGATACCGGCACATGCGTACTTAGCCCTCTTAACGTCACTATTATACATCGCTTCATTCGCCCACACACAGGAAATAAGGTAATAAGGATTTTCTGCCCTGATAAGATACGAATGAATGGTATTATTCATAACGGAAATGCGATTCTTCAATAATACTATTTCCATCGCATTTTAGTATTGCTACTACTGTATATAAACTCCTTGTTTTTACACATACAGTTAGTTAGAGATCGTCAAGTCTGCGCCGAGCTTCGTGCTGAAGCTTTCGCCTCCAGATCGTGCCCCGTTGTGCACGCTGCCTGCGGGTGCCTCTCTACACTCAACAGTAACTAAGTACGCATCACCGATATTATTTATTCTCGAACACCACATCGACTTAAATAATCTACAGTTGTTTTATTTAAAATTACGAAGTGT
>JAHWXV010719038.1:0-12283 GCA_024586415.1 Phrixothrix hirtus | reverse complement strand
AATGTTTGATTATATATATATTAATTACTCGATTAATTATATAATAATGAATTTTAAGAAGCATACGCATATAAATTTGAATCATAAAAATATAATTATCAAAAATATTCCCTAATAAAATTAGTCTATATAAATGAGAATAAATGTTTGATTATTTACATTAATTGCCCAATTAATTACATAATAATGAATTTTAATAACTATTCACAATTAAATTGAAATCATAAAAAATATAATTATCAAAAATATTCATTAATAAAGTTAAACCGCGAATAAAGATAAATGTTTGATGATTTATATTAATAACACGATTATTTAAATTAAACCGTGAATAAAAACCGTTAAATGCTAAAAAACCGCCAATTAAACCGCGAAAGCCAGAATAAAATCGCTAAACCGAAAATAAACCGCGAATTAAATCGAAAAACCGTGAACCCGCAAAAATGTAGATAAAACCGTTAATTTACCGAGAAAACGCTAATTAAACCGCGAATTCACATCCACACCGTGGGCTGACAGTTACTACTGTAAAAAATGTGGCTTTGTGGCTGGCGCCGTACTGTTTAATGTTCCCTACTTCGATTTATCTTCTAATTTAAATTTTACAGATCGCATTAACTATTTAGTAATCCTTGTTTAAATACAAATGCTTCATATTTAATTTCATATTGATTGATTAATACAGGTAAGTTCGATTAAATTCTTATTCCGAAGTTTGAGTTTCGTATTATTTCTGGAAAACCGAGTCTGCTGTCAAATTTATGGGTAATTTTGTACAATATTTCATTTTCGTCTTTTTCTTAAGTAAGCTTCACAATGAAATGCACGTTAAAGTTGTCATCCATTATATTTCATTATTTTTAATCTAAATTCTTCAAAATTTTTCGTATATGCTTGATTTTCAGTAAATCTAGAATGTTTAATTAAATTCATTGCATTTTATTGTCATGTTAACCTGACTTTCACTAATTTTTATGAATGTTTCAGGGTGCCGGGTTGGTGGATGGAGCTGATATTTGGAACATTCGCTTTTGAATTGCCTAGAATTTAGTAGTTAATTATTAAATTTGTCGATTAAAGTAAAATTTAAATCCCTTGTGATTAAGAGTGTCGCTTTAGTCATGGTAACATTATTAAAGTTGGCCTTTTAGTCCCAAATGTGCAAAAAACTGCGCCTTGGAAATAAAATTTAAATAGTATTTTCTGCGAAGCATGCATTGATAAATCAAATAAGATGTCAATGTCGAAATCGTGCAATTTTACTTTCTTCGACCATTTTGATTTAAAATTATTCGGAAGTGCGAAAAATATAGTATATACGTCAGGACTACAGTAATTTTTAATTCTCGAGCAATTATTTCTCTCGCTGTCGTTGGGTGAATCAATTTCTCTGTCGGCATTATAAACGGTACTTTAGTCACTTGGTATAGCATGCGATCATTTAAATTTCAGTTCCCAGTGGGCCATGAAAAAAAATTCATGTCTTAGCTTAATCCATTCTCAGTAATAATTGTTTGTTAAATTTACGGTTTGAATTTATTATATTTTGCCAGATCTTGCTGTACTTTACGAATAATAAAATTAATAAAGTAGGGCGTAATAATATGCACTACCATGTACATTAGTTGCTCAAATAATTTTCGTAGGCCAAGAATTTATTAAAGTCACGTAAAAAGTTAATTTTAGAAAAGTAAAGTAAATTAAAGTAAGAAATTAATTATATATACCTCGTATTATATTTAAAGTAACCATTTTAAGCACACATAGTAAGAACGTGATATTAAAAGCATTTTATTATTTTTGCAGTCAATTAGATCGGCAGGTTTGTTTTAAAAGTTGCAAAGATTTAAAAACACATGCATCAGGGTGAATTGAATGTCACAAACTCGTGGGTAAATTACAGAAGCATGTACACGCATAAGAAATGTATATAGTGGTGCAGGAACTTTGTAAAGTAATCAACTGTGCGAATATAGCAATAACGTTATGCTGTAAAAGTCTGACACTAGCTTGTGATGATTAAAAAGAATTCTAAAATTCTCGTGGGAGATCGCGATTCACTAGTCGTTCATCCGTTCTTCAGTAATAAGTGGCATAGGTCGCAGATGAAAAAAAATGTTTTTTGAAAGTGCCGTTTGTCTTTATTTCAGTCCATCAAAACTGTCCTTGTTGAAATTTTACGAAATCCTCGAAGCTTGGTCGCTAAAATGGAAATTTCACAGTAATTACAATAAACAGGTCAACAAGAATTAGGAAGTATTATCCTCCGTTGATATCCACCCGTTGGGTCATTAATCTAAATTGGACAATAAAGGACCGCTTCCGTTTTTAACAAGAAAATAAAAATCATCTTAATTGTAAGTGATATCTAAATTATTTCACCTTTAAAACACATGCATGTGCAAATAATTTGTTATTAAAATTTTGTTTTTGATTAACGTCACGTAGTAAAGAGACTTTGATTTTCCGATCTGTTTTCTGATATGAAACAAATGAATACGGATTTTTACAATCAAATGTTTCAACGAATAGTTTTGTCTATTAGAAATTTAAACTTTCAATTATAATTTAGTAACTTTCATTGTTAATTGGCCAACCTATTATGTTATATTAGTTTAATTTGTTTAACGAAATAATCGTATACGCGGTACCCAATGAACTTGCGTTTTTTTTCTATATAAAGTATTTGTGCACTTTTAATATCATTAACGTAAGTAAGGTTCGTTTTTCAAAATAGTTTTAAACCCCTCCGTCTGCCCTATTGGGGTTTCTAGATTTTGCTTAATTAATAAATGCGAACCTCCGTTATGTTGACTAATCTTTATATTGTTTATAGAATTTCAGGTATGCTTTAACGATTGATGATTATTAAGAGACTTGTATTAATGTTGTAACATTATCTTTCTAATTATTAGTATCTTCGGTGAATTATAGTAATTTAAATTAAATTATTTAAATTACACCTTTTAACTGTGAGGTATTTGATTGTAGAGTACTTCAATTTTATTTATAAAGTAAAATTATGAATGTAAAATTGTAACAGAGTATGCCCCTGTGCTTTGAATATTCAAGTGAAATCGCCGCCCTGGCACAATTTTTATAGCAGTGTTTGCACATTGTTGGCAGTCGTCTAAACTCCACGCTCAATATATTAAAATGGCGTATTACATTATTTGCTAGTTTTATTTCTTTGATTGTTCAGCCGTGGTTATGTTTATCACGTGTAAGTTTGATTTCGGATTAATTAAGATCGTAAGTAATTTTCTGTCGTTCTCTATAGCAAAATCCAGTGGGAACTCATAATATGGTCGTCATAAGTTCATTAAGAATAAAAAGGAAGTTTATCTATCATCGTCTGTCGTATTCATGTATGAAGGTTTAATTTAAGAAGCAATTAACATTGGCGTTATGGTTTTGGATAATTCTGTTGAAACGAAATAAGTTGGCTGGCTTTGACTGGATAAATTCTACATTTGGTGAACAATTGAAGCAAGTGTCTTCTAATGCTTCACTCTTACACACGAAATCCATGTCAGTTTGTCTTTGTTAGTCGCTGTACGTCATATACATCATAGCATGATAAGAATCCAACTCCAGTTTTTATAAACAAAATTATGTTGCAAGACGACGTCCTTGCTTTTTAAAATCTGCTTCCGAATAAAACTTTAACTAATGCTTTACGTTATATTTAACTAGAATATTTTCTTTTGGTAAAATTTAATTTCATTTAAAGTAAATGATGTAGTTTATGTGTTAAAATAGGTTGTTCTTGCTCAGTTTTATTATCACGCAGCTGTATTCAAATTTACCTTTACATAAAATTTATCTTAGAATTGTCTAGAATTTAGTTGAATTATATATACGCGGTATGACGTTAAAATTTCTTTTGCAAATGAAAATTCGACGACTATTAATTTATTTAATGTAACTGCAACAAATATTTAGGTATTTTATTTAAAGAAAATAAATGCAAAATTTATTTAAACTAATAATTATATTTGAATATTTCATTTAATTATGTCTTGCTACAATATATAATTTTTGAAATTTGTATTTAATAGCACCTATTAAGTTAAAATTTTCTTCTCCTCTAGCGTGTTTGTTATTAGATGATGTATGCCTAACTCTATCAATTTTGTTTATTGCAATTTTGATTTCTAGTTTGTTCCTTTAAAGTTAATATTTATTTTATTGGACGTTAACGGAGAAAAATAGCTTGTGTCTTGTTTTCAAATGTTTAAGTGTACTTTACTCTTTTGGGTATGTTGTTTATAACATAATTTAATATATCCATAGAATATCGGGTGGCCTAGATCCCGTTAAGGCAAAACGTCATTAACCAAGTTTGTTATTTTGGTGTCTCGAAAGGGATAAAAATTAAATTGGTCGTTACTAAGTACGTTGTTATTTATTGCTTTTTATATTTATTGCCGAAACTCATAGACGGTAATAAACGTCTGTTCTTGTTTTACTTCAGCTGTATTTCTTTTCTTATTCCAAGAACCTTGCCTTTTTTTAGGATGAATCAACTCCAGGACATAGAAGCCGTCGTACATTTTGTCATATGGCATGTACGTACAAGACAGGAAGGTACATTCGACTGTCGCCCTTTCCATGTAAACAATTTTTCTCTCCCGAAAGAAGTGTGGTAGAAAGCCAAAACCAGCGAAACAAAGCCGCTCACGCCCCTCTCAATTCAACTGAGCTAAGCCGCGGCAAGTTTTGTTCCTATTGCAACACGAGCGACTGAACCGGGTGCTGTAAGATCTTGCGTGGCAATGTGTTAGGTGAAAAATTAATTACATTCCATGTTTTGTACTCAATCAGTGTTCTTATTTTAACAACATATATTTTACGTGCAATCAGGGTCATACAATGTGCGTTCAGTAAGTTAAATTTGATCCTGTAAATTGCGAATGAAAAGAGAGTTATGTCATTTGATTCGAGTCAAATTTTCATACTTTCATAATAACATAATTTTCTGCCAGTTCCATCATTTTCAGTATACAGGGCGTATTAAACACCTCGTATTAATTCTTGTTATTTTAAATAAACCTGAATCTATAAAGTGCAAACAGGGGGCTTCACACCTGATTCTATGATAAATTTAGTACTTCGTAATATACACGAGTCGTCATAAATGGCGAGCACGTATATAGATTGATACCTTCTCTTTTAGCTGTATCCCGTATCTGCATTACCGTAGGAGTGTGTCTCCACTCTACAGGTAGGTCTTAACATCTAGACATACAGGGTGCTTCCAAAAGTAATCCCTGTGTAGGAGTAATCGACTTGCGAACAGTGACGCCCACTTTTCCCGATTTTGACCTAACTTTACAATATTCAACTAACGGAAGTACCGAGAAATTCCGTCACGCTCCACTGTAGCTTTATCGGCCGTGGTTAAATGCTCGCGATTGTACTTGCCGCTTGCGTTATTTTCAGTTTAGCGTGTGACAATTTTAAGGAACGTTTTCGAAAATTTAAAACGGCGAGTTCGCAAATGTACTGAAATCAACTGTGATCATTTCGTACATTTATTGTAAATATTATTAATAAATTTCACATTTTAATTTAATAACAAAGTTCTTCCCGCCAAATTTGTTGAGATATAATTTGCAGGTTATATATTGGCTTTGTTGCTGTGCGTGTGTTTAAGGTACGCTCTACAACAAAATTTTGTAGCCTACTGGGAACTTAAATTTAAATGACCATATGTAATAATATACTATTAAAATTTTAATTTTCATTCAAACCTTGTGAAGAACAATTAAACATTTCTTGGTAGCTACCTAGACTATAAAAGTTGTTAAACTCTCTTTGTTGACAGTAAATAACTTAAAGCTTCTAGCTAGTTGAATGACTTCCGTTCCCGGCAACTATATTTTAAATAATTGTAAAATTTGCATTACTTATGGTTTTAATTCGATTAAGGATCGTTTACATACATATGTGTGTTAAACTACTACTCTTTTTAATTATTGATCTTGAGTCAAAGTAACTGAAAACCCACATTAGGGCAACGAGTAACGTAAAGAACAAAGAATGCGATATTTATTTTAACAGGTTCAATGATTTCCAAAGATAAACAATTATTACTTTTAAAATATGTCTCATTCTTATTTTAACTAGTTTACGCTACACATTTTAATTAATTATTTTAGTTAAAGCCCAGGGAATAGGCACCGTTGCTTGTATGTCTGCTCTTGATGGAAACATTATTGTACTTCATTAGTCGTCAGTGCCTTAAGCAGCGCTGTCCTTTTCTTCTCGACATCATTAGCGGTTACAACAACCGATGCTTTTTATCTTGCGATGTAAAGAGAATGCGTTTGGTACAAGATCAAGTATGGAGAGTAATAATGTTCTTTAAGGTTTAAATCTGGTTCACAGTTGAAGTGCTATGAATAGAGGTATTAGCCTGATACATCTATCCATTTATCCACTAGTTCCTTCAATTTTTTAAATCTTGGTGTCTTGGCTTTCATCGTGCTCAACTTCTGTTCTAGCAGTAAACCTTCTGTATTACTCAAAAACATACACTAGGGATTGTAACAGGCTGATTTAATTTTTGCACGAAACTGTATATTTGGTGTATTTAGAGTTTAATTAGAATTGATTACGCAGGTTTAATAGGTTAATAAAATTTTAGGTACAAGAGCTTTTGGGAATTTTTAAATTTTTGTTGCGGCACTTTGAATGTTGTTTAGATACCTCTGGCATTTTAAAGGTCCTAAGAAGGACACTTCTAGTTCTGCACTTGTCAAGTTAATACCTAACGAGTGTTGGTGTATGTTTGAATCCTATTAGTGCAATTCTGTCTACTTAAATTATTTATTTAAGGTGAGTCTTCACAATCTTCAAGTATTATTTCAAAGAGTTGTTTGGGTTAAATATTTTTCTTTTCTTTTTCATTATTTAGTGGTCAACCTGTCGGCTTATGTGTAAGCGACGCATATTACGGTAGTACTCTGTAATGGCACGAATTCTTCGTGTTCTGAAGAAGTAATGTTCAACCTTATCTAATTAATTAACGTGAGAAGGAATCTGACTTTGACGAGCTCCAGGTTCGCAGATGATCCTGGTCAGCCTAGTTGAAGTTTATCTGTCGTGTTGCTCCCGGATGATCTTGCTTGGGAGCAAGCTGCAGGCTTTGAGACTTAGCTATCTGCGTTCCACCTTTCTGGCCAAGAAGTTGTCTCGTCTATAGCGGATAGGATGCTGCTGAGGTCTGATAAATCATTTTTCTATAAAAATAAAAGTAAATTTTCGTTATGTTCGGATTGATAAGGATTTAAATATTTAGAATTATGTAGACCATAATCTTTCTTTCATTCGGTTTTGCTCGTGGAATTTTAATAGTCTAACGAATTTATCTGATAAGCTTTTTGTTTGTTGTAAAGTAAGTAAACCTTATAATTGGTTTACATAAATTTATCCAAATGTTAATAGGTAATTAGGACTAAGTATTTAAATAGATGTTTGTTAAATTTATGATTTTAAACTCCTGTAAATATTTCAATGTAAGGAACCAATAGATCGTTTTTGCATTTGTCAGTTTAACATGTGTTTGATAAGGACGTTACAATTACTAGGCGCACGTAGAAAGTTGTAGACGCAAAAAAAATTTAGTAGCCGTCACGAATAAATCTGTTATCAATTGAGCAGGATAACCTTCAGAATTTGTTCTTACTTTAGGGTTCATATAAATGTTTTATAGAAAATTCAATAAACTTTACTTCCAGAAAACTGTTTTAAAAAGAATTTAATGCCTATAATAACAATTAGCGTTTCATCCTAGATTAATTTTTATTATCCTCCTTATTCCTTTTGTAATTTATGAATGACAAAATCATTCATTATTGTCATAAAGATTTTATTAGTTTTATTAAAAATAAGACATAATTATTTTAAATTTAGTATACAGGGAGTACTGAAAACTATTGGAATAACATGACAATACTTCAATAAGCTATTTTTGATTTTTGCGTTCTTGTTTAGAGTACGAGTTCTTTTTAATTATATTTCGTTTGTAACTTGTAGCAGAAGTTATAATCATTTGTGAATCTATGGTCGAGTTGACTAACGAAATGAATTTCTGCTTATCTACTTTGTATTAACCTTTTCTTTTCAGGTTGCGGAAGTGAATAAAATATTTCTTTAGAGATTCAGTGTAAGTTGTGAATTATCAATTTTGTTTCCTTTTACGTCGAGGAACCAAGAACATATGTGGAAGATACTAAATCTGTTTCGGTTTCGCGAAGGCCGTTATTCAGACGACCCTACGAGAGTGTGTACTTGTGTACCGTCTGTACTTAGTCACCTTTTTCTTTTTTTTGACTATTTCGGTGAACTTTCCTGGTAAGGTAATTGTCAGCGTAAAACAGATAAACAATAACATCCAACCACCCACCCCTACTCTGCCGACAGCATCTGAGCTAGTGGACAACACTATTTATTGCCATTTCAGTAATTCAAATCAAAAATAACGGTGATACGATGTGCAACTCTCCTTGCAAACTCCAATAAGTTTCTGTACCACGTTTGGTAGATTTTGCTAATAACTTTAAAATGGCCCTTCGTTCACTTATTTAGTCTAACATAGGTTCGGCAAAACGATATGACACTAATGTGGATGTGGTTTAATATTTCAGTTATTAATTATAATAAATTCTAAATTTTAACTGATGACAGCTGAAGTTTTATACGTCACATCTGAATAGTTACTGTTGCTATAGAATCATTCAGTTTGAAGGCAACTGAATCAGTTTCGATATTTAATTATCATATCCTGTATATAACAAATTTATAACACTTAAAGCCTTTGATCCTCAACGAATTAAACTTGATAAATTGGAACAAAACTATAAAATAAGCGGATCCTTTGTTGATTAAATGTTAGACGCGTTTTGGGGCATTTCAATTAATACCTTATCTTCGGAACTGTTGTTAACTACAAAGTATCTTCAAGCTATATGGATAATTAGCGTGAATTTTTATTTAAAATTTTTCCACTATAATTTCTACAACCTTAAACTTCAAGATCTAGCACCTTTTTGTTAATCACTTTTAATGAGCATTGTTAACTGTTAAACATTGCTAATTAATGTTAAAGAGTAAAATGATTAATATAATTTTATAGTTTGATTATTTTATTTTAATGTAAAGAATTTCTAAAAGTACCTAACGATTTTAGTTAAATAAGATTAGTGTTATTTACATCATATTCATGTGGTCGTTTTACATTTATTCAGTACAACGTTTGCTAAATGAGCCGCAAAGCAGTTTATCTAACAATGCTAATTACATAACTATTTTGAAGAATAATGTCCTGATAAACTGCAAATAGTTAATTACAAAGAGCTTAGAAGCAATATACATAAATAAGCAGGAAACGAAAAATCTCGTTAGAAAAGAAAAGGTGAAATACCCCAAGGAGCGTAAGTTAAAGGATAACGTTAAGATGTAAAGATTAATTAGAAACTTTAATCTTAGTATATTAATGTAGGCAATCTAACCAAACCAAATCTCTGTAAGTCCTTCCACTTAATAAAGGGAATATATAAAGCATCATAAAATACGCCGTCATAGCTATGACTTCATCAAATTCAATATTAAAACAATTTAAGGTAGATTTGCTACACATATATACTACATTATATTTCTTTATCATGAATTTCAATAATTATTTCATCTCCATGCTGAATTTTTAGTACGTCCTAAACAAGTATTTCACCATCAAGAATAGAAATAATAGTCTTACAATTCTAAATACTTAATAAACACAATTAACTAAAATTGATTATAATTTAATTTGTATTACTATGTTTGCTAATATCGAAATTAAATGTATGAAATGTATGAAATTTCCCTTATTGAAATTCAAGAGTCAATCATAAATACCGTCTTAGTAATTTATAATAAATTGCTTGCAAAACTATACGAATATGAAACAGTAAATTCATTCGCAAGGGTTAGCATTTAGTTATATGTGCATGATTGCAATTAAGTTTTTTCCTAATTTTTTATGACCATACTTCTTTTTATACAATATATAGCGCGTTTAACAAACAAAAATTAGTAATTCGACGACCTGTCGGTTAATTATTTGATTTAGTTTTGTTAGATAACTCTAACCTTTATGGTTTGAGGTCGACGTAGAATTTATTTGTATTGAATCAATTTTAGGTTCAATCAGCTTTCGACTACCTTGCAGGCGGAGATTTTGGTGGATTCGGATTAGCTCGATTATCTTGTTTACACGATTATAAAAACAAAGTTTTATTGGATTCATATCATCACTTTTAAGCGTAGGTGTATCTCACTAGCTCTGTATATAATTTACACTTTTCTCTATATATGCAGACAGACTATCTATTAATCAATCAATACCAATTTCAATAAAAATATATACAGTTATATTTATATTCAATAAACGACTTATTCTATATACAACGTTTATTCTCTACTATTAGATATTCTATGCTAAGTATTAACGTCCTACTCTTTGTCAAAATATCTATTTTGTGTAGTGTATTTATGCAATTTAGATTTGAGGGATATATCCGTGATGCTCGGAATTATTATCAAGTAGAACCAATTGAAAAAATTGAAATTGCTTCTACAAACAGGGACAAGACATCATAACAAATAATGAAAAGCGTTCGCTTATTTGTATATGTGGTCCTTACGATGACTAAACTGTAATTGCTAACAGCGAAAAACGTTCAACTTCTTTAAGCCGTCCAGAGAAAATCCACACTGAGGGTTGGTTATCATTTCACACTTGTAAATGAGTTCGTGGGGTTGACCTGGGAACTTTTGGAGATTCATTTGGATACGTACACGCTGAAATATGTTCAATGGTGCCGTATACAAAGACGTCTCAAATTAGGGTCGTGACTAAGGATTTATATGACATGATATTTGGGACATTTTGTGAAGATAGACCTGAGAACAGAACGTGTTGTGGTTTTATTGCATTCAATTACGGTATTTATACTGTTTTTTAAATCTTATCAGTTAGATACGCAATGCTTATAAGTTGTATTTAATTAATTTTGTGATGGGTACTACCAGAGCCTGCTATAACTACGAGCCGTCACCTTCGATTTGTAACGTCACTGAAACAGCCGAACGCATATCGTTAGGTGCTGATCATTTCCAAAAGTTATTTGTTAGTATTTAACGTAAAAGCGAGAAGTTGTGCTAAAAACAATATTTATTCGGTCTAATATACATATGCATACATATTTTATTTTATCCATATATAAATAACAACAAGAGACGGCGGCAAAACGGTGTGCTTGCGACAGCCGAAAAAACTATAAAATTAACTAAACTTATTCAGTTTTCTTTTTTATTTTCAATATCGCATTTGTCCGTTTCTAATTTAGTGTAGTTATTAAAATACTTGGCATCGTATTTGGGATAGCGCACAATACTTCACACAAAAACATTTTTCGTAAAATAATTCATTATGTACATTTAGTTTTGTAACTTCCCTCATCGACAAGGCAACTAAAATTTTTCTGTGTGAAAATGCTTTTAGAAAGTCTTTCTGAAATTAAAAACTGAAATGTAGAAAACGCAATTATTATTATGCACTAGTTTTCAGTTTTGAATATGAACGTGGAATTCTTATTACGGTAGCATTAGAACGTGTAGCAGTTATGTTCTCGCTCTATGAACTGATTATCAAAATTTTTGATACAAATAAAACTTGTTTTAGTTGGTGTAAGTTGTCTCTATTGATGCATTTTGCCCACCTATTTTTATGTTTTTCATCTGTGGGAAATTTAAAAACTGATACTCTATCACCGTCTTTCTAATTACTACTACAAGTTGGAACACAGAAACTTGGTATGTTCGATGAATTAAGAACTTATTAAGTGATAAGTAAGATAAAATTAATATCTAAATATCATGACCCTATCTATCAATGTGGTTTGATTAATACAGCAAACTTCTAAATGCAAATGAAACAACACAGGACTGCGATGGGTAATACAGAAGTGAACTTTACATTGGTTGTGCATTATACAGAACCGGCTGATTTTCTGACGTAATGTTGAGTAATAAAGTACAGGCAACGGATCGTAAGTTACAGTAGGCTCTGGTAGCAACCTCTGCGTGTGTGTGTGTGTGCACGCGTGCGTGCGCGCGCGCGCGCGTGTGTGTTATTTTACAGAGTCCTTTAATTAAATTATCTTGGTCATATTTTACAGTTTCCTACTTCATATATATATATATATATATATATATATATATATATATATATATA
>JAHWXV010718866.1:0-12555 GCA_024586415.1 Phrixothrix hirtus | reverse complement strand
TCGTTCTAGAAGTTTATATGTAACAGACAGAAGACTAATTGGTCTATAACTGGCTGGATCATCTTCTATTTTACCAGGCTTTAAGATTGCAATTATTTTTACTCTTTTAAAAGCCTTGGGCGATTTACCTGAAAACAAAATATCATTAAAAAATTCAACTAACCAATTTAAAGCATAACATCTCAGATTTTTAATAAATTCTGGGTAGATTCCATTAAAACCAGTATCTTTTCTAGTTTTGGTAGACGTTAATGCAATATTTAATTCTTCTAATGTAAAAGATCTAGATAATTCTTCAAAAGGTCGTGTTCTATTCCTCAAAACGTAAAAAAAATTTTTCATTTTTCTAACCTCTTCTTTAGGTATTTTAACAGCATTTGAGACGTTCACCAATCTCGTTGCTACAGATCTAAGAGAAATTTGAACTTTAGAATTTTTGACTTAGTAGCTGTCCCCAACTTTTTCAGTAAGTTCCAGCTACTATGACAAGAGTGAGTAAAATTCATGTCATTCATGAGATTATTCCACTTGTCCTTTTTTCTTTATTTATTGAATTTAAAATTTCATTTCCAGTTTCTTGGGTTGGATTGATTTTATGTTTGTTTTAAAGTTTATTAGTTTCTTCAGACCAGCCAGAAATATATTCTTTACGAAAACCTTTAGGAATAAATTTCTTTGCAGAACTCTTAACTACTCCAACAAATCTATCATAATTACTGGATACTGGGTCTATCCATCTAATATTTGAATCAACAGCATTCATAAAATCTTTCCAATTTGCTTTTTGAAAATTCCAACGACGTTTTTCTAATGAAGAAACTAGAGGAAGTTGGAGACCAATCTTTAACAAAGTTGGTCGGTGTTGGATATGTGGAAAATCATTTAGTACTTGTCTATAACAACAAGAGGTTTATAATCTCGATCTATGGTTACCAAACATAAATCAGGATTATAATCTCTTTGCCACCTTGCCGACCTAAAACTTTTCTTATCTTTCGCATAATAAATTAATTGAAGATTATTAATCTCCATCCATTCTTGCAAAGCATTGCCGTTTCTGTCATTTTTGGCATATCCCCATAGTGTACTGTGGCAATTAAAATCCCCAACATAAATTGCTGGATGTGAATATGTAATAGGAAAACATTCCGACCATATTATATTTGGTGGTTTATATATACATATATTTGATATATGTAGGTTTCCAACTTTTACAACAATAACATAAATACTATTTATAATCCCATTGAGAACTTTTTGGTAGTCTATAATGTTACTTTTAATATATGTAATAGAACCATGAATTGGGCTATTTAAAAAATCAATTATCGTGAATCCCGTGATTGAGCCTTTTTGAAATAATGCGGAAATTCCAACTTTCATTGCACTATCTCACTCAATTGTAACACTCATTGCTAATTCGCTCGATTGCAACTTTCATTACCCCAATAACCACGCATCAAAACTACAGGCGGCACTGGACCAATAGCTTATCTACTACTTACAAAATTTAAACTTAAGATCTTCATGCAAATAAATGCAAAATTTCCCGTATGAATTCTAAGTGCCTTATGTCTCTATTGCCCTTTCACGGTTTCTCGCTTGTCCATTGCTTTTATGGGACGTGCTTCGGATTACTTGCATTTATATGGGCAATTGAGTACTTTTTGTCTTTTTAATGAAATTGACATTGTTTCTTATGTGAAATAGACACAGGTTATACATTCCTCTTATGGAGAAATATTGTAGGATTCGCGGTGATACTTATTGACCAATCGGAAGTATTTTTATTTCAACCAATGATATTAGGGCACTGATTTTATATAAAAGAGTGGAACCTTAACACACCAGTCATTTCGAGAAGATTAGGAGGCAGGTCCGCTTCGAGCTGTCAACAAGTACGGAAGTGTTTCTTGATAGCTCCAAGTATTGAATAATTTATGTGGTTTTGTAACTTAGGCCCCTTCTGTTTACAGAGGTGGGTCGGTTGCGGTAGCACACAAATTACTCAGAAGCGCGGAATAGTTAGCATAGTATTTAAATATTAAATATATATGTGTGTTTGAACGTATCTACCACCAAAATGTCCGACAGACAAGTTAAGAAACCTGCCGCTCGTGAGCTATAAGTGCTTAGAAATTACTACGATGCAAACGACTTGCACGATGGAAGCGGAACTTTAAAATTACCGTCAGGGACAATTGAAGACTTTCCCAGTGATATCGGTGAAAAAACATGCAGTGATTCAGATCTGGTAGTTGGAATGACCTACAATCTCCTAAAGTCATATTTTCCAAAGGAAACCACCACAAACAACACGCCGACAACATTAGCAGCACAACAAAATTTTGGCGTTATCCCAAAACGCACAAAGCCCACTCCCGAGGTTGCAAAAATCGCAGCAAAGCTCGTAGTGAGTATTATGGAGTACTCATCTGAAGAAGAAGACAACGGCTTCCAGAAGACCAAGTCAAGGAAGCGTAAAGATACCAACGAATGTGTCGATGCACGTTCCTCCAAGCTAACAACTAAAAACCGGTTCGAAGTCCTATCGGAATCAGTACTGGAAACTGAACTTGAAGAAGCCGTGACAAGACCGAACGCTACGAGAAGGACACAACGTGTACTTCCCATAGTGCTCCGGAAGAAGGAAGAATGGGAGAATATCCTGCAAGAAATGGACGCCCTATGCATCAAACCCAAGGCAGCCATAAACATTGAGATAGGAATCCTCATTCAAACATACTCCGTAGAAGACTTCCGAGCATTAGTGAAGATATTAGATGAGAGGCAGCTGCCCTATCATACCCAACTCCTTTCCGAGGAAAATCCACTGAAGGTGGTGATTAGGGGGCTGTCTGAATCTCTGACCGGCGCAGCAATTAAGGCCGATCTGGAAAGAAAGAGCTTTCCAGTACTTTCAGTAAAACGGATGCGTAGCGGCCGAGATAAACGACTAGTTCCACTAAATTATGTAGAAGTAAAGAAATCAGATGAGAGGAAAGGGAACTACAATCTCAAAGATATCCTCTACATAAGTGTAAAAGTGGAATATACAGAAGAGGTAGACGTGGCATAATCCAATGCCAACGGTGCCAAAAGTTTAGCTACTCACAGACAAACTGGAAAGCCGATCCAGAATGCGTAAAGTGCGCAAATAACCATCACATGACCTTCCCTGAGAAAGAGACCGTAACTTCAGCAACGTGCTCCAATTGCGGGGACAGCACACTGCGAATTACAAGGGGTGCCCGCAAAAACCCAAACAAATAGAAGAACCGAAAGCCCGACTGTGTGCATCTAAGCAAGTAGGCGTCTCCTACGCCGCAGCCGCTAAGGGAAAGAATCCATCACCAACAGAGCGCGAATGCCCTGAAGAACGAAAGCCAAAGCATCAGTGCTGCACATTCGACATCAAGGAGCTGACCCAAATGGTCAGCATCTTAATAGATGCAACAAAAGATGCCATTAACTTCCACGTTGGCATCCTTGCGGTGTTCGAAGATGAGCCGTAAAAAAGGATACATCCACAAGAAGGGAGCCCTATAGATGCAGCGCACAACAACAACCCGTCAAGCTCACTTTCAACACGGAGGCAGAGGATAAGGCCCTGGAACTCCAACACCACTTAAAATATTGCTAGCAGTCATTTCGCGAGTGTTTTTAACGTGTAGTTATCAGTAGTGCTTGGTGGAATTGTTAAAAGTACCTGTTTATGTAATAACCTTGTAATAATTGAACTTAATAAAACTCAAATTAACTTTGAAAAACCGATATACATTGGTATGTGCATATTGGATAATTTCAAAGAGCATATGTACGATTTTCACTATAATTTTATGTTGAAAAAGTGTAATCCAAACAATTTAAATCTTCTCTATATAGATTAGATTCCTTTATTTATGAGATCTTTTGTGATGCCATTTATTACTATATGAAACAGAATTTAAATAAACTTGATACTTCCGAATATCCAGTATATAATAGATACGGCATCGAGAAGGTGAACAAGCAGGTTTTAGGAAAAATGAAAGACGAAAATCACGGTAAAATAATGACTGCATACGTTGGGTTAAAATCGAAAATGTACAATATACGCGTGGCCGGTAATAGTAAAGAAACTAAAAAGGCTAAAGGTATCGTAGGTTCAGTAATTGATAATACAATTACGTTTGATGCCTATTTTAGTTGTTTAATGGATAACATCAAAGTATTCAGGTCTCAAAAATTTATTGAATCGATCAATCATAATTTATATACAGTAAAACAAAAGAAACTTACGTTATCTTCATTTGATGATAAACGATGTATTTTAGATAACTGTATTGATACCTTAGCATGGGGTCATTATAAATTATTTATAAAATGATTAAATCATTTCCCACCAGTCAAGTTAAAGAAGTATTCGGAAAAGTTCGGAACTTCGTTCGGCTCTATAATACTTCTTTGACTGACTTGACTAGAGCTTTGTAAAT
This sequence comes from Phrixothrix hirtus, assembly GCA_024586415.1. Lineage (NCBI taxonomy): Eukaryota > Metazoa > Arthropoda > Insecta > Coleoptera > Phengodidae > Phrixothrix > Phrixothrix hirtus. The sequence continues at coordinate 8,080 of JAHWXV010718866.1, read as the reverse complement.
TAGTATGTTAGTATAATTGCAGCAATGTGGATGGCATACGCCGCTGAAGGTTGGACCAAAGCTGTGGATAATAATTTAGCAGTTAAACGACTTTCTCAATAGTTTACTTCTTTACAATTTGATGTAGAACATGAATCTGTTAATAGAATTTTGAAAATTTATTCATCAACTGAAGAATAATTTTGGCTTTAGTAACTAAATATGGTAAAGGAAAAGCATTGTGCAAAGAGTACCTTCGCTGGAAAATTTGTGAAGAAGAATTAATTACAGGACTGATTGAACTAGATTTAAGAAATATTTTATTAGAATTATCACCTCATTTTGACGTATCAAAGTATATTACTGTTAATAATTAAAATTATGATTTAGATGATGACGATGTATAATTGAAATAAAACACTTTTTATCTAAATTGTTTTTATTTTATCTAACTATAATACATATCAGAGCTTAAAAACTAAGTAAGTAAAGACGATGCAGCTTCCCAGGTAGGTTTAGGAAACCGAACCATTTTACATTTACTCGCTTTCCTTTAGGTTTCAAAACCTTTTCAACTAGATAGATATCTTCATGAAGAGTTTTCTACAATTCTTGTTCATAGAAGCCCCCAAGAATAGGTTGGTTTTGCATATCGTTTAACAGATAAGTTACAGGATTTGTTATTTGTACTTTTTTTATTTTAAATAGTTCACTAGATCGATTTGGTGTATAACCCTTGCCAAATACACTCTTAGATTTATTAATTCTAACCACATCTCCTATTTTGCAACGATTCCTTCCAAATACCTTCAAATTACTGGTAACGCTGCCAGGTTAGCTTTAGAAGTTACATTTGCAGATTTTATACTAATCGTTCGATGTTTGCGATTATTACAATTACGTGTTATATCTGCTAATATGTCAATCCATCGATAATGCCCTTGAAAACTGAATGATTTGTATAAATCTTGTTTAATGGTTATATTTACACTCTGTCATTGTTGCTTCCTTTACGCTGTACATATAATAACGATTTATGTTGTAGGTGTTCATTAAATTTGCGAAGTTACTATTATAAAATTCTTTCCTATTATCTGTTTGTAAATTGTCAGGTTTACATTTATCACCTCCTTTTAAAATAGAAGCCATTGCTTTAGCAACATCTTCACCAGATTTTGATTTTAAAGTTCGTGTCCATAAATACTTCGAGAAGCAATGAATTACAATCAAAATGTACTTGTAATCCTTATTATTTTTAACGTAAGTCAAAAATTCACCTAAATTAGCCTGCCACAAGTCATCAAAACCTTTGACTATTGTACGTCTTTTTGGAAAATTTGTTCTAGCAGGTTTGTGTAATTCTTTTATTATTTGTCTTTTGAACATTCTATCAAGTTGCGGTTTCATTGAACGCAGCTGGGCTTTTTTGAAACATCTTCTTAACCTTATCAATATAAACGTATACTTTATCTAAATCTTCTATAAGAACGTATTTATAAGTTTTACCATCAACGTAATTGTATACCTTCGATATTTCTTGTTGTATTGTATATTTGTTATCCTTGCTGTTGCTGTTGATGTGATCATAAGTAGCTTCTGCATTTATTTTTACATCGGTTGCTATTTTGTCTACAATTTGATCTACATAATTCTTATTAACGACGTCTGTTGAAAGGATTGGGTCAGCAACGTCAGTGAGTTTATTATTTTCTAAATTAAAATAACCATTATCAATTATTTTGAAACCCACACCTGGTTTCCCTTTGATATTTCTTACTTCAGAACGTTGTTGATGGTAGCGACCGAACTTATCAATAGTTATTGTAGAAATAATAATATGCCTATGATTACTTGCTTATAAAGGAACTTACATGTATGAAGTTATTATTTTTAGGCATATATATATGTAACGGGCTTCCGCTAACTCTTCTAAAATTGATATTATCTGATTATCATGTCCAGTACGTCCTGCCACTCTTTCAGCCCACAGAAGTCATAATTCATTGAACAATTTGCGAACGTTATTTCAATGTCTATAATCGATTATAACCTTTACTAGCTTTTATTGGTCCTGTTGGCTCAAAGTAATGTATCGAGTATGATACCTCTATAATTGCTTTTGTATACTTTAGTAATCAAGGCTGAATTAGGATGTCTTATAATTAATAGTTTGTACAGGCCTGGAGTACCTTTGTATGTTTCTCCCTTTATCCTTACATCTTTATCGATAATGTTTACATCATCTTTACCAAGCATCCATTTATTTGAAACTTCATTATAGGTAATAACGTTTGTTGTAACTGTCTTACTTTGAACATCGCTAATCATGAGTTCAAGATAAAGTCTAGGCAATGAATCGTATTCATTGGAATAGGATGAACCTATCGATGTATCAGTAATGGGCTTGAAAGTTGAATAGCTCCCTGACTTTCACCTTCAGAAGGAGGCGATGTTGGAAAATCCAAGTTTGATTGATTTTGTTGGTCTATTTCATCTTATGAAGTCACTGTTTTCGTTTCAATATTTTTAGCAATTTTGTTAAGAGGTATTATTAGGGGTTTATTTGTGTCTTCGGCTAATTTTCCTTGCTGTAAATTAGCTATTTTGTAAGAGGTTTTATTATTGGTTTATATGCGTCTTCAATTAATTTTTCTGCAGCCATATTTCCTTGCCGTAAAATACGATATTTTCGCTTAATAGGATTTCATGCGTTTACAAAGTTTACGATTTAATGCTCAGTATTTAGCATTCATGCTGTTCTATTTTCAAATGAACTGTTCACAACTGTTCCAAGTTCATGTGCAACTGTTGTTTATAACTGCGAAAACACTTCTATCTATATCTAACAAATCTAAATAAATCTAAACAGGGCACTATTTGTGCTCACGATTAGTAAAGAGTTTAACTGTAATTAATTATTATATCTATCAGATCCTATTATACACTTCAAATATATTTCATTAGAGTTACTTCGATTATAGAATGCTCCAAATATGGGTACGGGTATAAGTGAATATTTTACATGAAGTAAAAATCTAAAAGTCTAGCAGTATGTCCATTTCCATTAATAAATGGGTGTATAAACAAAAATTTAGTTAAAAAGCAGACTGCAAATTCATATCAATTCTCCCACGTGATTTTAGTCACGACTATTTTCTCAAATAAATCATTCATCTCCTTTTCAATCAGATGAGGGGCTAAATACACATAATTGTAACCTGCAGCTTTCACACGTTTTACGATAAACTCGCCCATTAAATAATCCGACTCCCATAAAGCATTTAATTGTAATGCTAAATTTGGACAAAAATCACGATCGACTGTTTCAACAATAAGTAATGTATTTCCAAAGAGATACGTCAATGCTTTTGATAAATTTTATATCTTTTTAGAATGTCTTGAATTATTGATTTCATTTAAGGCGAGTTCAGTTTCTTCTATAGTTTTTGTTCCAGTAATTTCACCAAGATTACACTCCGTTAAATACAACAACCTATAATATTTAAAAAAATCTGTTAGGTAACCTTCGTTATCGGAATCTTCTATAAAACGTTTAACGTTCTTGTAAAGTTCTGGAATGCTGTTAAGTTAGCGGTTTAATGAATCTGCATAATGCGGTCACCAAAACAGTTTTTCTAAAAATGCATACCATTTTATTCGTTGATACATATGAAACTGCCATATCCTTTTCTGTATCTACCTTTGCTCAGTTCAAAGTATTTATGAATTAAAAGGAAGTCGTATCTATCATTCTAACACTTAGAACATATATCCCGATATTACTGAAACGACATATCCGTACCCACGTGATCTTCATATACATGACGTAAGTTTAAATCATTCTGTTTAAGCAACACTAACGTATTTACATTATCGCGAATTAAATGTTTAGGAATCCGTGTATATGTTTGACAAAGATAGAAGCAATGTATCAATTTATGTCTACCCATACTAAAATAAGCCTGAAAGTTATTTTGCTTAGAACATGCGATACCATCAAATATAAATATAGAATTGACCTTAGCATTCCATGAACTTAATATTTCTGTATTTTCACTGAATGGGAAATATTTTATACATTTAAGCGGTTTCAGTACTTGTTCTAGAAATCTATTTTCAGGTTGATTTAAGAACTTTGAGAATATGTAGACATTTTCAAATATTAAGCCGTTTTAAGCAATAAGCAATGAATCATTAGGTTCGTTTTCCCGCAATTACTCGGTTCGCAAATAATAGCGTATACGATCACCTAATAATTTACCATCTTTGCTATTTTGATGTTATCTTCTTCAATATCAAAATTAGACATAGGCCAAGTATATTTTTGCTTAATTATTCTCATCGTTTTATGATTAAGGTAATTACAACACTAGTTGAAAGATAAAGATGCACCATAAAATATAAGTTTTTACTAAATAAAAGATTACAATGATTTACATACAATCTTATTTCAATAGTTAATGATTACATTCTTGCTGTATTACTACTAGTTACTTCAAACAAAATAAAAGTAATTAGCACTTTACTTCGTTTGTTAAGAGGCTGTATTGTATTATACTGTCATGCAATATTAATCAGTAGGCAATAGATCCTGGTGCAAAATCCTTCAGAGTTTCCATTTCCAATGTAACATCTACAGTTGAATTTTTAATACTTTCATTCTGCTTAGAACAATCTATTACAAATATAGGGCAATCTTTAAATTCGGCATAATCAAGTAATGGTTGACTGTTAACTTTTTCATAGTAATTGTTCTGGAAATGTTCATAATTAAGGTATGCTGATGCATAACGATCATTTTCAAAGTTTAGGTGCATGTTCTCGTAAGGGTACACATCGAAATTTAACTTAAGTTGTAAATGTGCAAGATTAAGATGTTGAAATTTAGAAGCATCAGCTAGTATGTTGCCTTTCTTATTGCGTTGAAAGCCTACTAACACCCATCGAGGTTTTTCTAAGTTGTTCGACGTCTTTATTGATCAAATATCCATTTTAGTTAATTTTAGTGCAGGTAATTCATATAACACCCATTGTCGAAGAGTAAATGGTGTGATGGAATTTTTGGCTAAAGTATCGTATAGATTAACTCTAGCTTGATCGCTAACCGTCAGATGGGGTACTTTCAAGCTGTTTTCAGTTAAAGTTATTGTTGAATCGTCCCCTGTATAGCAATCATTATAAGATCTCGACATAATTATAATTAATTCTTGTTTAATGTTTATGATTGGTCCATTATACATTTCAGCAAATTCAAATATATGTTTTAATGAAATGCAAGCAACAAAATTTATCACTCCATATGCAGGTGTGGGTTAATTTTGGATTACCTTTTTTCGTTGAGATCCCATCCCTATTAAATTTAAACTCTTTGTATCATTAGGGGTATATGAAACGTAACCCTTAATGCTACTGGTAATGCAAACGTCAATCCGTTGAACTCCTAACTCATAACGTATTTCTTCGAATAAGAAACATGGGAAGTTATTCGTTAATTTACACTTCTTTACAGCCTCATTAGGTTTAATTGATCCAACGATATAACTATAACTGTTATGTGTACTTGCTATTAGATCTTGATTTTTAATTTTAATTCGAACTTCATTCGATAAGTCATATGTTCTTGTAAACGGTAGAGAGGTATATATTTCTTTCTTTGTAATAGTTTCATCACACTTCATACGCTTGAAAACATTAAGGTCGGTAATAGTCATTTTTAACGAACTTGAACTCCAATCGATCGTAAAAAATACTTTTCTGCATAAGAAAGTTTATTCTTATTTCTTTTTGTTCTTTCATTGTCAAGTGACTCACTATGAATAAGTTTAGGTGACGGTCGCTTGCCTCTTTTATAATAATCGCTACCGTTCGAAAATATTGTATCGGAACTACAGTTAAACTTTAATCCCATATTTTTTTAATTCTAAGCGAACTGAGAATTTTTCTCTACCAAAATCTATATGTGCACCTAGTTAATCTACGAGATCAATCGCAATGTTTGTTATAAGATCTGTATTAACTTCCAAAAATGGTGGATTAAAAGGCACCTTATCTAATCTATATCCTAGTGGTACTGCTATATCAATCTTGTATAAATTCCGCACCTTTTCTCCGTTTCTATCCGCTCCTGTTATAATGTTAGGCTCTATATGGATGTTAATGTGCTTAAGTATTTGAATATCTAAATCAGAACTATGAACTTCGTTAGCTATTAGTAGTTTAGTATTAAATCCCAGCATATGTCCGATACTATCGGATGGTTGAAAGTCAATGTCATCCGCACTATTTATTTCACACTGTAAAGAATTATTATTTGTTTTCAAGCGAAAACTTTCAGCAGTTATATTATGCATTTCAAGAAATTTGTTTTTAATGTATTCATGTATATCGTTAATTTCATACGCACAATGCGGAATATTAATTTCTTTATTTTCTTTATCTTTATAATCAATATAGTACAGTTTATCATTTCCTGGAGTGATGTTACGTATTGAGTTGCAACCATAAAATCCAACCAATCCTAATCGTGAAACCAATTCAATTGGCGGGTAAAAGTAGTAACTGGCTCTATTTCTTTCTCCTTCTAAACTGAACGTTGTCGACATAAGACTGAAGCATCCTTATTCAAATAATTTCTTTATATAGAAAATGTAAACACAAATGACACCATATTTTTGTATTGAAGTTTTGCTCTCTGTTGTAATTATAATAAAGTCTACATCCACGAAAGTAGCTAATAATTTCTAAAAGTGTTGCGAGATTACCGAAGCTATCAAAATAAAATACGCTGTACGCCTTCTTCTGATAACATACCCAATGTGTACCTTCACCTCTTTGTCCGTCTAAGTTTACTATTTTGCATTCATGAATCCATGGCTTTTTGGGTAAATTATCTCGCATAAATACACCTTTCGGTTAATTTTATTAGGTTTTGAACTGTTCTTGTTATAAGGATTCAAATATAACGTACTTCCAGTCTTAAAAGGTTTCAAATAAATACTATTACCTTTCTTCCCGATTGCAATCGCCTACACAGTTTTGTTATGTCTTTCACTCGCTTCCTGAAGATTTCTAGCTGGCTTAGAATCATTTTAAGCTTTAACTATACCTGAAGCATCTCCTGCGAGTGCATCCGTTGCTCAAAGACTCGCAAATAGAGGTATTAGGAATGGAAGAAAGCCTTCTGTTTTTGGTAACGGCATTATTCTGGGGATTTTAATTTTTCTCCTACCACCTTTAGTTTTCATAGCAAAACGAGCTGTCTTAAGTGAAGGCTTTATTAAATTAAGAAGACTACCTCCAGCATTACTAAAGTTGATTGAATTCTTTACTTTCTTAAATACGTTCTTGTTAAAATTAAATTTTTTGTGCTTAAAAGACCTTCTTTTTGTTCGTCGTCTTCTTTCTCTTTACAACCCCCTTTTAGGATTTTTTGAAGATAGACAGCCTATTCCTAGTTTTCTTTTTACTTTCATAGCCGTAGTTATAGTTATCGCAGCTACCTTCTCACCGATAGGCATGCCTTTAGATCTAAATCTTTCCTAAGCTTTATCACCCAAAACACGGTCGGCTTTATGTCTTTCACTTAAACCGTTACTATGGCTATTATAACCTATGTCGTATTCTCTACAGGAAGCATCCAAGGGATTATTACCTGTGTCCCCGCGAAGAAGACGCTTCTTTAACTTAGTACTAGGTCCATAGGATTGATATTCAGGAATATGTACTTCAAACGGCAACTTGTTTATAAGTGTATTTATAACACCTTCACCTCTTCGACGTCTAATCATACTGAGCATGCATACTCACATACATCAAGTATTTATAGCTTTTATCGAGATCAATTTTTTAAGAAAACAACAAAAAGTAGTTTCAGTTATGAATTGTTCACAAAAATACATTAAAATTACAAATTTATTCGGTAGTAGGACTCACCTCATTGTTAATTATATTTAAAGCATTATCAAATATCTCACTTAAATCATACATTTCTATAATATTTCGACTCTTTGTTCGCTCTATAAATAGATCTATTTTGAGCTTCATTGCCTTCGCTATCGCCATCATCTAAATTCATACCAAAATTAAAATCATATTAACTGTA
>JAHWXV010718854.1:0-13494 GCA_024586415.1 Phrixothrix hirtus | reverse complement strand
GTGCGGACAGAAAGTATTACATAAAATGTTCGAAAAATTAAATTGTTTTAACGTGTAAATTAAATTATACTGAACCAAAATTGCCTTTTATATGAAAAACCATTAATTAGGAAAAACAGAAAGGAGATTTTGGCCTCAATTTCAGTTACACGTTACAAAATACTTCAAAAGCAAAAACAAAATACTGAAACTTTAAGATATTTGTTTGGATCAAGCCAAATTATCTGAAAATGATGAAAATAATTTCCTTTAAAGTCTTCAACCAATTAAATTATTAAGTTTGCAACCTACGATTTAATAGCAAAAAATCTTGTATGCTTCGTACAAAAAATAATTGATCGGTACTAATTACGAACGAAGCTGTTAACACACCATAATCCGCCAATAGAGCATTATTTCAAAACACCATCGATAGAATTATGAAGTAGAAATATAAAAAATGTGCTTTAACCTCCAAGTGCTTTGATATTTGATTGACAACATTGATGAATGTTTCCCCCTAATGTGAATATGAATAAAACTACAATTTAATGTTAAAGATGTTTGCCAAAACATATAAGAATATATATCGAAAAAATAAGAACTTGCAGTTTTAAATAACTTGATTTAGATCGAAAAATAAATTTAGCAACGAAGAATCTTTAATAAGTGTAGTATCATGTATAATGATTTTACGTGTTAATTTAATAAGAAAGCTCTATATCATATGTCTATAAAAGCACCTGGTATTTACTAATTTCAAATACAAAACAGATAATATATTCCGTCTAACGTAAGAACTAGTATACAGTAAATTAAAACTAGAAAACTGCAACTAAAATTGTAATGTTATAATAGGCATCGTTTATATTTTCTCCGACGGTCACCATGAAAAATGAACAATTTCGCATAGGTTACCAACAATCAAAGTTACACATTGCGCATAGTAACAAAACTGTTGTGAAATGGTCATCACGTGGTCGTGTGATGTACAGGGTCCAGAAAAAGTCCCGGAACGGCCTCCTAATTTCTAAACGGAAAGATATATTTCTAAACATTTCAGATGCCTCTTAGGACAAACAATTCTACATCTTCATTATGTATAGGAGGGGGGATAGAGGGGAGTTATAACGAAACTTTCATGTAGCAACCCTACTTAAATTTACTCTTGTTCGAAAGACTACAAAAAGAAATGTTTCAACGAAAATCGGAAGTCGCTATGACAATTTGTTCGAAAGTTATATCCAATTAATTATCCCTACATTTAAAATTACCAAAAATATAAATTTGAAATAATAATAAGTAAAACAATAAATGTCAAAATAACTACGTGCATTGTAAAACATTTATACATTATGTAATTGCTCTCATTAACTACGTTATCACAATAAATGTTCAAATTGCCGACCTTCTGCTAATTCACAATAACCAAATCGCTGACAGATTTCATTACATACATTGTTAAGCATCCCCCTAGTTATGTTGTTTGCTTCTTGTTGAATTTGATTCTGTAAGTCAATTAAGAAAAACTCGAGTGGTGACAGGTCTGGAGATCTTGGCGGCAATTCTATCTGGCCCCTCCTACCAATCCATTGTTTGGGAAAGTCTAGTATAAAAGTTCACTATTATGCGGCTGAAATGGGCAGGAACGCCGTCATGTTGAAACCAGATATTATTGAACTGTGGTCTGGGGCGGATTGCTTGAACAGCTGCAATTATCGAATTCTGCAGAGGTTCGAGATATACATTGCCATTTAAATTTCTGTAAATTAAAAACGGACCAATTATGTTATACCTTTAACGCATAGCACTATTTTTGGTTCAAATTCCATTTTTCTACATCACAGATTGCCTTTTCAACACATTCTGAGCAGATATTACTAAAAACATTTTTCAAAATTTTTCACTATTTCGGCTGTATATGGTGGTTGATATTTCAACCACGGAATGTTTGGGATCCACACCAACCCCTAAAATTCTTATTCGATATTTTGACCACTTAGAAAATTCTACACTATAAAATAAATTTTAATAGAACAGAAATGCAGCACAAAAGAAATAGCACAAAATAGAAGAAAATGAGAATATAAAGTGGATAAAGAACGTAAATGTAGCATAAAATGAATACAAACATAAAAAAGAAAAAACTATATAGAATGTTAAAACATTAACTATACGGGGTGTCCACCTAATACGCAGAAGTTCAATATCTACGTTAATACATGTGATAACTTGAATTTTTTTGCACAGTGTTTCCTAATTCCTTAAAATGCACAAACTAAAAATAGTTTGACATATACAGGGTGTTCAGTTGTCCATGGGCAGAGACTAACTTTCTTTTATTAAACGGCAAGCTATGTTTTTTATAACTTCATTGAATTGTACATGAAAAATTAAAGGTATATTATGTATAACACTACATGGAAATATCGGCATTTTGGTGAATATTTCGAGAAAAACAATTTTTTTCCTATTTCCGCCATTGCTAATCTGGGAAATATTTAGGTTATATGAACACTTAAAAAAACAATTTTTTGAGTAATTGAAGAGTAATAATGGTTCTTTTGACACGTGTATCAAAAAGTGTAATAAAACATATAGGGGAAGAAAAAATTGTTAGCAATCCTGGGAAATGAAAATTAAAAAAATCTCCACTATTTCAAATAGAACACCCTGTATATTATTGGCCCATATGATGCACTACTAAGGCTTCTACAAGTTTATTATACCTTTCCCTATACCTAAGTTGTGACGTTTTAGAGAGAAACTCATTTTTATTATGCAATTTATTATTATTATTTTGTTATTATCATTATGCAACGATATCACTGGACTGATTGTTTTGACAAAGTTAAAGTGGGATTTGAAAGAACGACAAACGCTAATTATGGAAAAACTACCAGGACGTATGCAGGTAGTAATGAAAATAGTTCAACAAATATTTTAGCGTCAGTTGTAAAAATCCATATATTGGGAAAATTATAGTAAGTACCAAAATCTCCACCATTTCGATGTCTACACAGGTCAATTCTTCGATTAAAATTTCGAGAAACATTTCTTAACATTTCTGGAGTAATTGTCACAAGACGAAATCGAAATAATGCATGTGGCAGAATCACCAGTGTTTAACAACGGCCGGCAAAGCTACAGTGGGGCGAGGCGTGGTTCTTTTGTACGCCGAAGCTAAACACTGTCGGGAAAATAAGTCTAAAATCGGTAAAATATGGACGCCACTGTTTTCGAGACCACTGCTGACAGATAATGTTCGAAGAACACGTTGTATGTCGCGATATAAATTGACCTTACCTTTCAAAATGGAAAACAGACGCTAACGATACTGCAGTAACGGGATTCAAAACTGAAAGAAAGGTTCTTATACTAACGGTGCTTCTTTACTTAATATCACTCTGTATATGAAAATCGAAGAACTGATACTGACCAAAACTGAATTACTAATTCTGTTATTTGTAAAATTGAAAGCCTAGAGACGGTAGCTTCTAACAGCGCCACGTACAATTCCTTGGTATTCCATTCCATCCAGTTGCTAAAATATACAACGAAAACGGAAAATGGTAGAGGTAAAGTCTCTTCAGTATCGGATTCCAGCATTGTTAGTATTCCCAGAGGAACTAAAAATGGTTTCAGAGCGAGCTTCCACGGTCATAACAACGCACTATACATTTCTAACATGATTTTCTAAATTTATTATTTTTTTCTGACGGCTACCTTTTGTTTTTCATTGTTTCGTTAAAAATAAACTGGATGGATAATACGAAGCCTTCAAAATTTTACCATCTAGATAATTAACATTACAAGATGTTTAATTTGTTTCTTCATAATTTCAGTGTTCGTATCGAGTGTTCAAATTTGAGGTTGCTGTTTGAATTTACCGCCATTTATATTGCTGTACTCTAATGTGATTGACAGTTCACATACGTAAAGTAAAAATGTTTCAACCCCTGAGAAAATTTCTTTCTTGCGACGACCTTTCAGTTAATTCATTGCTTTATGTTGAATAACTCAATTTCCAACCTCTATGATTTTAGATCAACATAAAATATGTCTGCGTTGAACTAATTTCTAGTCCTGTTGGCTTTTAGCTAGCTTATTTTCAGTTGGTGGTTTTTAATTCAATTCGAAGATGCTCGTTATTATAGCTAATAGGAAGGCAAATATTCGACGGCATTATATACCTACTTTTGAGTGTAGTTGCTATTAATCCCGTATCTTTTTCTCCTGCCTGTATAACTAGGCAAATTTTAGGTTAGTTATTCGACTCAAATAAACAAACGTGCATTTTATACGTATATTTACAACTATATACAATATTTTAACATGCAAACCCAGTGTGTTATTGTGTGTATTTCAATCGTTTGCGTCAAGCAATTTATATTAGTTGACATTAAAGATTTATGACGATTAGCATTAAGTAATGTGGGTTAGTACTTATAATATAGGTAGTTAATTCTATGTGTAGCTTAGAAAAAGGAATCGAAAAACGTTCAAAAACCTTTTCATACTACTTCCAAGGGTACAATTATGTAAGCGTGTCTAAAATGGAAAACGTTCAATTGCAAACACACATCATCTTTGCCGATTGTCCTGGTTATAAGTAATGGCGATTGAAAAACGTTCATATCCCATTGTTTATATCAAAACTTGGATCGGAGTGAGGCAAAGCCCTATTGTAATCTGAAGGATCACACTGGGCCTAGAAGATTCTGCAGAGGTATTGGTGGAGAAAAACGTTCGTAGACTTGCTCTCTGACAGTACCTCTTAATGAGCGATGACAAAATGTTTATGGATCGGAAGAAATGTTATAAAGGTAAGGCTTTGGGAACTAAAAATGTTCTGAGTTTTCCTGCTTGTAATTGCAGTATTTATACTACTTTTCATATCTCTTAACTGTAAATCTCTAGATAAGGTTTATGATAATGTAATTAAATGTAGAATGTGAATTTGTGTGTCATCTATGTGTGGGGTTGTTTTCATATTTGGTTTGTTTGCAATTTCAGTTAAATATTACAATTTTCTATTTAACATTAACAATGTATTCTATTCATAAATACTAGATGGCCCTAATGGTATTAACTATTACTTAAATATTTTCAACCTCAGAATTAAATGATTTTTAATTACATATTTTAAATTGATTTCTTCTAATCTTTTATTAATTCATTCATTATTAATTAATAAAATGTTTATTAATCAATTTTACTTATTCTATAAATTAGTTTCTTATATAAATGACCTTTTACCAATTCTTATCTTTTTAATTAGTTGCATGTATCAAGAATTTATACACAAATTTAGAATATGATCATGGAAGTAATCATAATTGGGAACACGTGACTGTTTTGAGCTATAGAACGATATATGGTTAAACAACGTATTTTTATAGTGAAATATTATAAATGTCGGGAAAGGGTTGTAGAAACCCTTATAAAATTTCGGTACAATATTCAAAAGAAGTAACGCTCGAACGAAAACTGCTGCTGTAAATTGAATAAGAAAGCGGCTGTTCTCCTGAAAGCATATCTGCTGCAAATGAAATTGCTAAAACATCAAAAACATCAAATCGTCGTCCATATAGAATAAGCTATCAGCTTTACATAACATTTTAACAAATGATCTTCCTTTAGAAGCATATAAAACACAGCAATTACAGGAATTGAAGCCATTCGATCTCCAGTTGCGATGTACGTTTGTTAATTTAGTTTTATAATGAAAACTAGGAAATGAGAATTTTTTAACAAAATTATTTTTACAGATTAAGCACATGTTCACCTATGGGGCAGAAATAATTCTGCAAGAAATACTGGTGAAGCCGATGCACTCCCAAGGAGTCACTGTGTTTACGCTAGGGGCGTTTTTGGTCCATATTTTTTGGAAAACGAATCTGGCACTGCATTAGCTGTTACAGGTGCTCGGTACAGAACCATGATTGAAAACTTTTTATGGGACAAATAGATGGTAAGGATCTTCAACAAGTATAGTTCCAACAAGATGGCGTCACTCCACATCTATCGAACGAAACACTGCATGTTTTGTGAGAGCGATTTCAAGAGCGAATAATCTCGCGAAAGCGAAATGTCCACTGGCCGCATTTATCTTTCGACGTAACACCTTTCGACTTTTTTCTATGCGGCTTTTGAAGAAAAATGTCTATACTAATAATCCCCAAACGAATTAGGAACTTAGGAACAACTTTATCACTGCTGGTATTATGCGAAAAAGTCATAGCAAATTTTATCAAAAGAATGACGTCTTGCTAAAGGCGAGCAGCAGGTCACTTGCTCGACATTAACCGCCATTTTAAGCTTTAACTTAAAGTAAATGTATCGCTTGATCTAAGTAATTCATAAGTTTTATTTCAAATTCAATAGGCGGCCCTCTATTTGTGGTTTAACTTTGCGCATTTTCACTTAGATCTTTTAATTAATTGTTTTTAGAAACTCAGCCTTTAATGCTAATTATCTATATCTGTCTTTGAGGCACTACCGGCGGCCAAACTGACTTTTCATACGAATTTGGAACAGAACTATATTCGAGGTGAGAACTTTACCGCCTCTTACAAAGAAGCAAGGTTTAACAGAGTAGACCTTTTGGTCCATCGATTAGGAAGACGACTTGCTCATGTCGTTTTATGTTTAAAATGTTGGCTACAATATAACGCCCCGAAAAATAGTCTAGGTCACACAACGGCCTGTTTTGCATAAATCGCATTTTTATGTACATAAAAGTTGTTTCTAATATCGGTATTATAATAAGAAGGCAGGGACATTACTTTCTAGAAAAATAATGGTAAGCGTTATACTGTAGATAAGAATTAAATGGTAAATAAATTAATCTGGACTGTATGGCCGTCCAACTATTAATTCTTAGTAGATCAATGTAAAGCCAGTATGGAATTATTTCACTACGCCGGGGTGCTATAGGGAATAGATTCATGCTTCTAGCTTTCAGCTTTTAAGTTTTCTGGTTCAGGCTGTCAAAAATCTGGAATGTGTGCATCGATATTTATTTTGTAAGCAATTTTGTTCAAACTTATTTTGAACACTGTACGATTGCCAAAATGCATGCAAACTTTGAAGAGCGCATGAACATTAATTTTGTTTAAACGTAAGAAAAGAGAGCTTCGAAATTTTCAACGCCTTTCCAAGTGTTTTCGGAAGTATCTACGTTTCAATGGTATGATAGTCGAAGGTTATTTGAGCACGAATAGAAGGCTGTTCCTAAAAGTATCTCCGCCGAAAGGTTTAGAATATTCCTATCTATTTGAATATGTAATTTTAGTATACGTCCATTTGGGGCCAAATTTGTTACCTGATTGTCAATGGTTGATAATAAGGAACTTCGTGTCCACGTAATTCAAGATCTCCGTCAACATATTATTTCGAGAATAATCATAGGTGACGATACCTGATTTTATGGGTATGTCTTTGAGAGGGAGCAACAGTCACGGCAGTGGCACAACAAGCCAAAAGCGCAATAAACTCAAGTTTGATAGTTTTTTTGATGTGAAGGGTATTATGCACTCCAAATTTATTCCCCCTGGGCAGGTGAGCAATTCTGATTTCTATTGCAATACCTAGAGGCCAGCACTGTGACGTATTCAGAACCGGTTGCTCCACTATGGCAATGAACCGCACTCTTTAATTAAAACTCGTAAATTTTTACATCAAATACGACTCGTGTTGCTCAATATCCTTGTTATTCCCGAGATTTACCTTTTCGTGACTTATTTTCGCTCCACAAGGAAATTGCATCCCAGCCAAGGCTTTGACATCGTAGAAAAGGTTGAGACTGAATCTCAGGCGAAGTTTGACGAGCCTAACACGGAAGACTTTGGGAAGACCTTTTATAGTACTTATATAGCCGTAACACTAATGCAGAAGAAGACTAATTTGAATGCGATATGTTCCAAAATTTAATTATTTAATAACAGGCATATTTTTAAAGCCAGTGCAGTTTTCGTCGATCCTACCTCGTGTTATTTGATTATAAAATTGATTTTGAAACTTGTTCGACTGAATGATTGGAAATGTTTTGTACAAAATATTGCCCTTGTTCAAAGTGTGTAGTTGGTACTCGTACCCTTTTTTTATGACTAGGGCTTTAGGATGCATAAGTTCCCTTGGCTTTCTTAGTTTCAACTGCTATAGTCATTTTTGCATGTGTACCAGGGTTTTGTCGAACCTGGAAGGGTTTTACTCTAGTGTAATTTCTAACATTTCTAAGGTCACACTGATACAGGACCTATAATTTTACTTTCTTATCTAAGAAGAATACATGTTTTTCCATTTTTTGTCCGGTGAAACATATCTATTGGCCTCGATCGGATTTGAACCAGGATCCCTTGGGTATAGAGGTAAACATACGAGCTTTATACATCAACCCAAGTCTACTACTTATACTAATTATTTAAATTAGTTTCAAGCCATTGGTAACCCTTTCAAGTTTTGGGCTTTGCAAAGCGTTTTTGATGTAATTTTAACTATAAGGAAATTCACGCTACTATTGTTACATTTATTTTTTCTCCCAGTATAAAAAACGTCTGCCTGTATTTAAAAGTTTACATTTGGCATGTTTTTTTTGAACACGCTGCATATAATAGCTGTAGTATTTAATTTTGTTCTCATATAAATTGAATTTGATTTGTAGACGAAATCGTCAACTAATTTTTTTGTTTTAACTTCTGTAGAATACTGCTGGTCAAAGTAAAATTAATAATTTAGTGGAATTGGTTTGTGATATGCCAGTTATTGTCGTTTAATAATGTTTGTAATTTGTTTCGGATTATTTTAAACGTTAGAATTCTCGATCTATTGGTCGGGTTGTAGCGAAGGTCACACTTAAGCACAGGATATAACAAGGTGGTCGAGGGATTCGGACAGCAGGGAGTGCGTGCGGAGACCTCAAGCCGTAAAGCTTGTCCGAGGCTGCGAATTTTTGTTAAGAGTTTCATTTTAGATCATTTATAATTTGCGCTGTCTCAGAATTGTAATTAACTTGCGGGGTTGGTATTTAGTTTCATGAAAGTATTTCTTAAGGGAAATATTAGTTATTATAAGAGTGTCTTTGATTAAGTTTGAGAAATTCGATGGCAAATATGTGTGGCGAGAAGCACAAAAGATGTCCTAGCAATTGAGTAGCAATGTGTTGCATTAATTAATTATTTTTGAAAAGCACAAGTTTTCTTCGATGCTTATTAGCAGCTGCTTGCAAAGTTTGTGAAGAAACTCGCTCAGTTGCTTTTTTTTAAATTAGAATTGGAGTACATCATCCAGTTTTTGTTTGAACAGAGTCCTAGTTTTCGCATTATTCTTATCGACAGCACCAATAAGAGTACGTTCTAGGAACCTTATCCGAACGAGCCTTTGGTCTCGTTGAGTTCCGCCGTCTCCTACTAGATGTTTATCGATAATTTTAATCCCAACGGATTTAGAATACACCTACATCAAATGGTTGCGAAGAGAAGTGGTATTCTTTAGAAATTTTGAGAACTTTACAATGTCATATTTTTTATCAAGTTTATAAGTGTTTAGTTTTTATCTGTTCACAGCTTCTAGAGAACGAGAATATTGCTTTGACTTGCATGCAAGGGAAAACGTACTCCTTCTTTTTGTCGACGTTTTCTGTGTCAAGCTTTGACCAATAAATTTAACGATACAGTGGCGTTCAAACCATCATTCACCATAATTGCCACCACGTTGTGTTCTACCGCAATTAGTAAACATATCAGGGCTTATCAAATAATTACTATCCGAATTATTACACTGTTATTTTTAAGTGTAACACTATATAAACAGTCCTAACATCGTTGAAAACGTTTGAAGGTTGAGTTTATAAATAAAGGGTAACCTGTTTCATCTAACGCGATAATTCACTTCAGGAACACATCACATTTCCTGTTAAAACGTGCCAAGTGGTTATTTGTCAGGCCATAACGATGCGATTATTGAATATCAATCAGATGGTAGGGCACCTATCGTGATGTAACTTTGCCATAACACGGTTGTGTCCGTATCACGTAAGCCAACTCCGCCCTGTCCATTGGCAATCCACACCAAGTAAGTTACTCAATGAGCTGAACAATATGTGCGTCGAAGATAGGACGACCTGGACGTGGCAAATAGTCCACTGAATCACCACGTTCCCGAAACGCAGTCACCCATCTGACAACAGTGCTGTATGGAAGCGCGGCATCACTACAAGTTTTATAAAGACTTTGGCAACACTGCTTGACGTCTGGGTACGTTAAACCAATCTCACTGCACTCCACATCGCCCGACAAGGTTTTTCTCCCTCCATTGTTCGTAGTGACATTGGAATACTGTTGATACTATTAACTCTCCAATTCTCGTATTTTACATTTAAATCCATTTCTGTTAAATTACTCAGCTACGCGCTCAATTACCTTAGAGTAAATCTCTTTGGCTATGTAAAAAAGTTAATAACATTTGTACCGTAGATTCATGCAACTCAAGGTTTATTAGTCCTGTAGTCAAAATTTTGAAAAATACCTATGTATAAATAATAAAATAAAAAAGTAATTACTATTCATAACATCCAACATGGCTGAATTTGGTGGTTTTAAATTCAACAAATCCTAAATATTTTAAATTAAATTATTATAGTAATAGTTTACAAAGTAAAACGTAGGACAAGCATGTTTATATTATTAATAAAATTTTGTAGATTTAGAATTCTATATAAAAAGGCCAAAATTGTTAAAATAAAAGGACTTATAATAAAAGAAACGAAGGCGAAAGCGATTAATGTGACAATCGCTAATTAATATTCCAGTCGCTTTGAAATCCAAATTTATTATACAGCAATAACTATATAAACATTTTAAAGTTACCTGAACCCTTTGTACCTGAAATTTAACTAACATCGTGTTAGCGTTCTGTATATTAAAACTAATAGAATTGAAAATTGGTCAAATTATATAAAATAAGCTACCAAATATTTTAAAATCTGAAACACTAAAATTGAATTCCATGTAATAGATTTGTTTGTACGAGGGCCGCCAACTTAATTTCGGGATAGAAGGAAACGAACATACTTATGATTGCGTTTTAAAATATTCCCAAATTGTCATAACACTATTTCCATTCAGAAGTCGGTACACCTAAAATGCCATTCCTAAACACCTCAACTGCATCATCTGGCATTGAAAATCGTCGTCCGCGCACACGATGTTTGAGATTTGGAAACGTAAAGAAGTCATTAGCTTAATTCAGAACTATAAGGAGGACATGACATTATTTCCGCTTTCTGACTGGTCAAAAGAGTTCACAGTTTGTCGTGCTGTGTGTCCTGATATAGAGTGATTCGTCGTTTTTTATCTTTTTGTCGCATTTTAGACAAAACATGTGGTAAACAGATGGTTGTGTACCACGCAGCATTGCAGTTTTATGGTCTTCTAAACGTATAGTAGCTACATATTTTGATACAAAACAAGCAACCATTTATTTGTTTGGATACACTGCGAGCACAAACAACTTTAGTTAGATTTGCTTCATTTTGAAACACCCAAACAGTCGATTACTATTGTTTCGTTTGAGGTTCATAGGTTCATCACCGCTAACAATGTCATATACCAAGTTTGGTATACTGAGTTGAACCGTTTTAGTATTTCTCTTAGGATGAATTCATCGTGAACATAATTTTTTTACACCGAAGCGTTCATGTAAAATTTTATTTTTTGTTTCATGTCGATGGCTAAGGATGATTGAAATTCTCTAAAAGTTATATGACGATCTGCATTTATCATTTCTCGTATAGAATCAATGCTTTTTGCTGTTTTTGATATCGTTGGTCGACCTCCGCGAACATCATCGCTAAAGCTACTAAACCGAAACACGGTTGCTCTTGATGGTGCCTCATCATCAAAGGTAGTTTTTAGATCAGCGATACACTCGTTTTCAATCGACAACGAAACAAAATTACTGCTCGAAAATGTTCACGATTTGAATCCAAGTTTTTCCGCGTTTTGTTTACTTTAAAATTATTCTGCAATAGAAAGGCTCCATATACACCCTTTCTGCACAGAAATTTGACAGTAAATATGTCAAAATTTACGAATTTTGTATGTCAATTGTCTTGCGAACTGCAGTGTTTCCACATCCCGTGTACTCACAAATTTTTCATGATGTGTTTAAATGAGTAGTTGGTTTTGCTAAAATTTTTCTTCTTTTGAATGAAAGTTTAATTATAAAGTTTTTTGCTCAATTGCAAGTTACAGGAAACGAAACCTAATAAAAATAATTGTGTAAAATAATTGCTGGTATATGTAACCAATTAATTGTCACTTGCAGACACACATATACTGAACGAATTTTTCACCTACTGAATACAGAAGGTATTATTTGATTGAAGGAACTCGAATACATATACATGGCGACCTGCATCGCAGAATTTTAAGAATGTTCGTCTTTTGTAAGCAACTTTAAAAGCGAACTTATTTGCGTATAATTTAAATAAGCGAAGTATTAACCATTTTTCGAAGGGCGATTGAGTTCGGGAAGGATTTTCCCTTGCTTCTGATGGATTGTGCCTTGATTTGAGTTTTTGTTTGTGCTGAAAAATGCAGCGCTCGGTTAGGGTGCGTGGCGTGTATGGCTTCGCCTCGAACACTGCGAGGATGTCCGGAAGACGGGCCAGGATTAGTGTGAGGCCTTGTCCAAACGTGACGGCGTCCTTAGTTGCCTCTAGAACTATAGCGGCTGCCTTCACAACTTTGGCTGTGTCGATGGTGTTGTGCATGACTTTTCGCAGTTCTTTTGGTGGGGTGGTTGAGGCTGTTGGTCCTTCACTACCTCTGCTTAGGAGAAGTTTCCGGTGGGCCTGGGGCTTGCAGGAACTGGCGGTCTACGGACTGCTTGAACATTATGGGTTGGTTGCCTTGGGCACACCCTATAGCTTGCGGTGTGGCCACCACCACAGTTCGCGCACTTCGCAGGTACTTCTCGCACTTTTGTGAATTCAATAGTGTGGTGGCCGTCTGAGCACTTGGCGCACTTTGGGTCGGCTTTGCAGTACCTTCAGAAGTGCCCAAACTGTTGACAGCAGTGACACTGGATGACACCTCTTTTCCCATTCCTAGTTATTTCTACCTTCACTATCAGGTGCATTATCTCCTTCATGTTGAAGACTTCCTTAACTGAGGGAGACTTCGTTAGTTCTACGAAGTTTAGCGGAATGGGCTCCTTTGTCCTCCCATTCCGCATCCGTTTCGCTAACTTTCCTGCTCGTAAATTGACCCAGGCAGCCCCCTAATTACTACCCTAAGTGGTTTATCTTTGGGTAACAGGTATGTATGATAGGGAAGCTGGCTATCGTCGAGGATCTGCACTATGTGGCGGAAATCGCTTGGCGTTTCCGGTTGAAGGCGGATGTCCAAGGCGGTGTTGGCGGTTGCCTTGGATTTTAAGTTCTTCTCCTTAAGGGCTTCAATGATGTTCGCTCACTCTTCTTTGCTTCTGAGCACTATGGGGGGGGGGGCA